>CM027405.1:3102920-3168782 GCA_015711505.1 Sylvilagus bachmani | reverse complement strand
ACCACCACCAATGCTACCATCATCACCACCATCATCATCACCACCACCATCACCACCACCACCAACAATGCTACCATCATCATCACCACCATCACCGTCATCATCACCATCATCATCATCATCACCTCCACCATCACCATCACCACCACCATCACCATCATCACCATCACCACCACCACCATCACCACCATCACCACCATCACCTCCACCACCATCACCGTCATCATCACCATCACCATCATCACCTCCACCATCACCATCATCACCATCACCACCATCATCACCATCACCACCACCACCATCACCACCATCACCTCCACCACCATCACCGTCATCATCACCATCACCATCACCACCATCACCACCTCCACCACCATCACCACCATCACCGTCATCACCACCTCCACCACCACCTCCACCATCACCAGCACAAGCCCCTCTGATGAGCTCCTATTCCTGGGAACAGGTGTGTGGCTCGCGGGCCTGTGAAGTGGAGATTACAGCTTCCGGTCCGCCCCGTGCAGCACGCTGAGCGTGAGTCAAAGAGGCTGATGGCGGGGTGGGGGTGGGGGTGGGGGCTGGACTCAGACACTGGCGCCCACCCGTACTGCTCACCACCCACTGGCCATCCTGCCTCTCTTCCCCTCCTGGAAGCCGTGAGCTGGCTCTCCCACTCCCCGGGACGGCCCAGGAGCGGGCCTCCGCCCGGGCTTATACCCCTGGGACCATGCCTCGGCCCCCAACCCCGATGAACACACAGCAGCCGGTCAGTGGGCAGTTTATTTTCTTTATTTTTCTCACAAGCTTTGAACTCGGAAACCAGAGCCACACAGTCCGTCGTTGAGTAAAAACGGGGGTGATTACAAAGGAGAACTTTGTACAAAACTTTAAAAAATCTGATGGCCCCGTCGACTGGGCCCGGGCGGGCTGGGGGCGGCTGGCGGCCCTGGGTGGGGGGGCCCCTCTCCGAGTGCGGGCTCCTGACAGCGCATGGATGCTGTTCCTGCCACTCCGGGCCTCGGGCACCTTGAGGGGCTGGGTGGGTGGGTGGGTGAGGGGGGCTTCTCTCCTGCTGGCGTCCCCGTGAGCCCGGGCGCCGCCGGCCGGACACACGCACAGACTTACACACACGATCTAGCGACATGCAGTATCTACCCTAGAACGACTACGGGGTGCGGGGCCGCCGGGGGAGGGGTGCGCGGGACAGAACGAGACGACGCTGACACCTGTGGCTCACTGGGGAGGGGACACGGACTCTGCATGCTCCAGGCGCGCCCGCGGGGACGCGCGAGTGGGTGGGCGAGGGCCCTCCACGCAAACACAGCACACTAGCACCACGTCTTCCTAAAGACGGAGGCTCCCCCCGCCTCGGGACCAACTAACACCGTGGGGTTCAAACACAGACAGGAAGTGGAACGGGCGGGGCTCCCGAAACCCGTGGCTCTTGCGCCTCCGCGGTCACCCGAGGCTGGTGATGTTGGAGCGGCCACCAGGGGGCGCCACGATGCGGTGGCCGGTGCGCCTGGGATTGTTGTCATCGATCTGGGCCCCTGGAAGAGACACACAGAGCCCATCACTCCTGTGCGACCTCGCTCCCCATGACGTCACTCCCGCGTGACGTCACTCGGCGGACCTCGGCGTGCCCTGCCGTTCCCGCAGGCCGCACCGGTCTTCTTAGGGGACGCCGGGCCATCCTGAAGCGCTCACTGCTCTAGCCCCGAGCTCCAGGCCCCTCCGGGGGCCGCCGAACCCCGCGTTCCCCACCCTCCCTCCTATGCCCCTCGGCCCAGCCACCTGCGGTCTCCTCACCCGGCTTCCCCAGGAGGATCTGACACAGGTGTGCATTTGCTGAGCGCTTACTGTATGCCGGGCACTGCAGTGTCACACACGTGTGCTGTGTGTCCACCATTCGCACGTGAGGACGCTGAGGATCCCGGTGTGCATCTCGTGGGGCCCGGGGGTTGGGGGGGAGCCTGGACTCAAGCCCAAAACCGACACAAAGGGGTTACATGTATGTGTGCATGTGGGGCTGTGTGCACTTGCATGCATGTGGGTGTGCCAGGGTGGGTGGGTGTGTGCCCTCGGTTGTGCAGTGTGCACATATGTGCGTGGACGTGTGTGCAAATGTTCATGTTGGTGCCGGTGTGTGCATGTCATGTGCATGTGTGCATGTATGTGTGTGTATTTGGCCGTGCATTGTGTGCACATTGCACGTTCATGTTACATGTGTGTGCACACGTGTGATTATATGTGTGCGTTGTAGACACATGTGTGTATGTATTTGATTACACATGCATTGCCTATTCATGTCACGTGTGTGCACATGCATGCACATGTGTGATCTCAGACCCCATCACATGCAATGGGCAGATCGTGGAGGGGGAGGGGCAGAACTTCCTGTGTCCGACCCGCACAGCCAACCATCCATCTGAATCTAGCCATCCTCCTGATGGTAAACACAGACCTGAACTTCTCCCAGCCCTGGGGAAGCGTCCACAAAGTGAGAGGAGGCTGCAGTGCCAGGGCCCGCGGGGGAGCTACAGGCCCACACACTGCCTCGGCCTGGGTGCTCTCCGGGGGGGGGGGGGAACGCCTCCCCGCCCCCAGCCTCGCCGCCTTGTCCTGCAAATCGAAGCCACACACGGGAAGCCGCTCCCCTCGCGGCCGGGGGACCGGGAAGGATCTCTCCTGGGGTCCTGACCCCACCCTCTTGTCGCTTCACGGGCAGACAATTGGTGCTGGGACCCTGGTGCTGTCGGCCTGGGGAGCCGCTGTGAGGCCGGCGCGGGCACTGTGGGCTGTGAGGGGGCAGCGACCTCGTCTGGGGGAGCACGGGGCACTGCCCCCCACCCCGGCCTCTGCTTTCTCTGTTACCCCGTTTCTGGGGGGCGGCGGCGGAGCTTAGCCACACAGCAGGAGACCGGGCTGCAGACCCGGACCGGGAGAGGAGGCTGAGTGGTGCTTAGGGTCCCTTTTGGGCAAGGAGTCACCTTTCAACGCGGGCACCAGCACCTGTGGAAGAGCGAGACGCTCCCCCGGGAAAGGCCATGCAAAGTGAGGTGCCGGGAGCCCCGACTCGCACTCCCCTGCGCCAACGGTGGTCCTACCACCCCACAGTCGAATCCCACGTCTCATCCGCTCCCTCTCCCTCTCCCTCTCCCTCTCCCTCTCCCTCTCCCTCTCCCTCTCCCTCTCCCTCTCCCTCTCCCTCCCTCTCCCTCTCCCTCTCCCTCTCTCTCTTCCTCTCCCTCTCTCTCCCTCTCTCTCTTTCTCTCCTCTGAGAGACACGCCAGCTGTTCTGAGCAGGAGCTGTAAACCAGGGCGCACTGATCCTGTCTGTGCAGAGCCCCACACTGAGAAGCGTTCACGTTTGTATTCAAATGGCTATTGAATAAAACAGCAGAGTCTGCCCCTGGGCTCAATCCTAAACCATTTACTGTTTGGCCTCCTTAGGAAAATGTCGGCTGACCCCCATGCTGGGCCAAGGACCCCTCCAGACACACCCCCACCCATCTCCAGGCTCCCAGATCCCTGTTTGTTTGTTTTTTTTTAATTTTTTGATAGAGTGGACAGTGAGAGAGAGAGAGAGAGAGAGACAGAGAGAGACAGAGAGAAAGGTCTTCCTTTTGCCATTGGTTCACCCTCCAATGGCCGCTGCCGCCAGCGCACCGCTGCTGATCCTGGCAGGAGCCAGGTACTTCTCCTGGTCTCCCATGGGGTGCGGGGCCCAAGCACTTGGGCCATCCTCCACTGCACTCCTGGGCCACAGCAGAGAGCTGGCCTGGAAGAGGGGCAACCGGAACAGAATCCGGTGCCCTGACTGGGACTAGAACCCGGCGTGCTAGCGCCGCAAGGCTGAGGATTAGCCTAGTGAACCGTGGCGCCGGCCCCTCCCTGGGCTTTTAAATCCTTTTACAAACTCAGGGTCAAGTCCTGTTCCCAGCATGCGCACGCCTGCCCTCGTGTGGCCGTCTTGTGCAATTGCAGGCACATGCTCTGGGGTCCCTAAGACAGGTGGAGGACAGACCACGTGGAGAGAACCAGGCCCAGGCACTTTGACAATGAGTGGGTGGGGCCTCAGAGTCCTCTTCCAAGTATTAGGAATAATCACGGGGCTTCATAAAAGGCAGAGGACCACACAGGCGCCGCTCAGAGCATGCATCCTTGGGCGCTGTGGTCAGGGTCCTGGGGCCGCCCCACAAGGACCCCTCTCTTTGGGCGGCCCCCCCGGAGGACGAGGAGCGCCATCCCCACCCCTGGGACATACTGGCACAGCCCTACCTGACAAGCTGAAGTTGGACTGGTGCAGGTTCCGGATGGGCGGTGGCTGGTGCTTGGAAGGCGAGGATTTGGCTGAAGGCGCGGGGGTTGCATATTTGGGTGTGGCCGGCACCTCGTACACCGGGCCGTCGTACATGCCCCGCGAGACCCCTTGCAACCCAAAAACCTGAACAGGGGAGGAAGCAAGTGACCGATCCCTGCCATGCACACCTGGAACACTTGTGTTCCACGCACAGGGCACGTGTGCACACCTGCCACACTCAGCTGCATGCACACAGGCACCCCACACATCCATGTGAACGCACACACATGCATATACACACATGCACTCAGCTTCACGCAGAGGAGTCCCAAATCGCCTCCCTGGCACACCCCCGACTCCCCCAACCCCGACAAGGACCCTTAAGTCCCAGGCTGGCCGCACCCAGGGGCCTGCTCCCTCCATGTCCTTCCATGAGACAAGGGCTGGGGGCGGGGACCTGGCTTAGGAGGTGACTCCAGAGGGCAGGAAGTAGTGAGGAGGTGACCAGTGATGGCAGTGACCGGGCAGGTGACTGTCGGTACTGGGGGGCACAGATCCCCAGCCTACAGGAAACCCCCTGAGGTGCCGGGAGACCTCAGAGACAGTGGGGGCAGGGGAAGCGTCTGCTCCAGGCCGCGGAGAACCCGAGTGTCTGGGGACGCCCAGTGCCCGCCATGGGTTGGTGACAGTTCCCTAACCCAGACCTGGGCATCTTCTGCCACAGCGGGTGCTGACCCCAAGCCCCAGCGGCTTCCTACTGCAGAGCAGGGGATGGTGCCGTGAGCATAGGATGGACCCCGGGCACGCCAGAGCAGGTGCCAGTGCCCTGAGCCCAGGCTCCGCCCCCTGAGCAGGTGATGGTGCCCAGACCCCAGGCTCCGCCCCCTGAGCAGGTGATGGCACCCTGACCCCAGGCTCCGCCCCCTGAGCAGGTGATGGTGCCCAGACCCCAGGCTCCGCCCCCTGAGCAGGTGATGGTGCCCTGACCCCAGGCTCCGCCCCCTGAGCAGGTGGGCTCCTCTCCAGCACGAAGGCCAGGCACCCAGCACCTGCACCGCGTCCACAGCCTTGCGCCCTGACCACGCAGGCCCCACCCCGTGTGCCCACTGCTCGGCCTCCTGCTTCCTGGACCAGACCTCCGTTCCCACCGCAGCCCGGGTGGCCACAGGCAGGTCTGGAACAGGTCTCCTCTGCCCCCCGCCTGCGAGGAGGCGGCCAGCACAGGGGGCCCGGGACCTGCGGCCCGCGCCTGCTCTAAAAAGCTCAGTTCCCACCCCCCAGCGTGGCCCAGGGCCAATCACAGGCCTGACCTAGGAGTGGCCTCTGTGACTGACGTCGAGTCGCGCCAATCGGCAGGCTCCGGCAGCCCACACTTCAGGCCGGGCTCAGGGAAGGCACAGGCCGAGCTACGCCCCGAGCCGCCCGACCACACGGTAGCCCCGCGGGCCCCGGAGCCTGTTCCAGACCCGTGATGAAAAGCGGATTAAGATCCGGGCACTAGGTGTGCTGTCATTTTGTTTCCAACAGCCCAGGAGCACGGGCCTTGGGTTCAGAGCTGCTTAGGGGAAGGTGCCGGCGGGGGTGGGTCTGCCCCATGCGGCGTCCCACCCAGGGACTGCCCCAGCCCCCTGTCCTCCGAGGGCCTCCTGTGGTCACTCAGCCCCCGCCAGCCCTGGCCACCCGCCACCTCTCCCAGTCACCGTCTGCCTGTCTGACACAGGACACCGGTCCATCTGGGGTCTTGGGCCTGTGCTGTACCTTAGTGGGAGGAGAGGGGGCCCAAGTGGACAGGAAGTGGACAGGGCACCACGTGGTTCTGGGTCTTGCAGGGGCCTGGACTCCTCCCTCTCAACTGGTGACCAAGGAGCGTGGGAGCATGCGGTGTATACGCGGATGCAGCCACAGCCACAGCACACACGTGCACACACATATGCACAAAGGTACGTGGGCATGCCCAACACACGCGTGTGCATTGCAGCAGGTAGTCTGCACACACGTGCACATACACACGTGCACATACACACAACACAACACAGTTTGGGGTGAGGTCAGGGGAGGTCGGGCAAGAGGGATGGGGAGGGGCAGTGCGGGGCCGGGACACCCGGTCGCTCCCAGCGCAGCTCCGCAGCTCCCTGGGGGGCACTGGTGTCCCGAGACCCGCAGCGGGTGGCCGAGGAGGGGCGTGCTGGCCGCCAGGAGCCCCCCGGGAGCCCCACGTGGCTCACCTTGCTCCTGATCTTGACTCGCTGGTACAGGTGCTCGGGGAAGGGCTTTCGCGGGATGAAGCGGCCGGCGCCCTTGCTCACGGTCAGGTTCCCGTCTTCGAAGACCACCTTGCCCTGGCTGATGACCACCAGCGGGGAGCCGTGGCACTCCATGCCCTCGAAGATGTTGTACTCCGCCGCCTGCATGTCCCAAACACAGAGACAGCTCTGCTGTGGCCACAGCCCCCAACGCCCTGCACGAACCGTGCCATTCACAGGGGAAGCTTTGCCAGTGGCTTTTGCTCCCGTTTGGAAACATTGTTCGGGGCTGTGTACTATCCCACTGTGCACTCGGCACTGGGTAGAGCCAACCCCTCACTGTGGTGAACATATATGCAGTGAACATACACACACTTAGCACACACTCAGGGCTGCCGCTGGCCTCATAGCATCACGTCGCTACCGTCCTAACGCAGCTTAACCCATACACGAGAACGGCTTCCCCCCTGGGGCTGTGCACGCCTGACTGCTCTGCCTACTCCCTGTGCATCTTAAAAAAATGCATTCGTTGTTGAGGAGGGCGCTCTGCAGGCAAATTACAGGGGCCAGTGGAGAGAGATCGCTCAGGGCCCTGGCTGCTCGGTACCAACTTATTGTCCAGCCAACGGGCGCACCATGGGCGCACCATGGATGCACGTGACACTTGTCCGGTCCAGCACCGGGCCCAGCCACTGTTTGGTGCTCATTTCAAACTCCACGTTTCCTTTCACGCTGCTGTGCCGCGTGCGCCTCACCCCAGAGACGGTCTCCTGCGGGCACGAGGCTCTGACTCTGCTCTAGACGCTGCGATGCCATGTTCCGTCTCGGATGCGTGATCGTGTGATTCGCCCGACGCCCGAGGACGAAGGACTGAGCCGTTTCCGGGCTGCTGCTAAAGCCACTGCCTGCACAGGTGCACACGCTCCCAGACAGGTCAGCGCGTCGTCGGTGCTGGCAGCCGTGCGCCCGGGAAAGGCGACATCGGTTCCTGCCCCGCGTGAGCCCCGCGTCCGGCCATGGCTGCTAACGGAGCCCACGCGCTGGCCGCCCAGCCCCAGGAAAGTCCCACCTGCCTCTGTTCTCGGTTTGTTCGTAGAGGAAACCGGGCTTCATTTGAGGCCAACAAACCTTTGTTCAATTCTTTTTCCATTTTTGTTTCTTTACTAAAGAGAGAGAAGTCTTCCAAGTGCTGGTTCACCCCCCAAATGCCTATGGTCGGGCACTCGTGGGAACCACCAAGGAGCCAGGAGCCAGGAGCCAGGAACTCAGCCTGGGCGTCCCCTGCAGGCGGCAGGGACCTGTGGGCCTGTTAGCGGGGAGCTGGAGCAGGAGCCGGCGCCCCCAGGCCCTGAGATTCGGGACACAGGCATCTTTGCAGGGGGCACGGAGTTCAGCGCCAGCCCTGCACTCGCCCTGGGGTGCCGGCCCTCGTCATTCTGCACACATCCTGCTTATGTTGGTGTCTTTCTGATTCCGGCTGCCGCACCATATGCCTGCTGCTACGGCAAGGATCCAGATCTGGCCTGGCCCCCAGAGGGGTTGCGGCCCCAAGTCTACCCAGCCTGGAAGCCAGCAGCCCCCAGGTGGTGACCTCGGGCAGGGCCCTGTGTGGGAGCCCTAGGGGCACTGCAGATGCTCATGAGTTAAGATGCGGTTGCGGGCCTGACACCCATGGCCAGGGGCCTCCCAAGAAGATGGCCAGGGGCCAGCACTGTGGCCCAGCAGGTAAAGCCACTGCCTGCAGCACAGGCACCCCATAGGGCGCCGGTTCGAGTCCCGGCTGCTCCACTTCCCATCCAGCTCTCTGCTCTGGCCTGGGAAAGCAGTAGAAGATGACCTAAGTCCTTGGGCCCCTGCACCCATGTGGGAGACCTGGAAGAAGCTCCTGGCTCCTGGCTTTGGATCGGTGCAGCTCTGGCCATTGCAACCATTTGGGGAGTGAACCAGTGGAAGGAAGATCTCTCTCTCTCTGCCTCTGCCTCTCTAACTCTGCTTTTCAAATAAATAAATAAATGTGAAAAAAAAAAAAAAAAGGTCAGACAGACACACAGAGCAGCAGGAGGTGACAGAGGCCGGGGTTACAGCAGTGACGCAGACACAGCCGAGGGCAGTGCCCGGCAGGGGCGGGCCGGGGTCTTCCTGCAGCCTCCAGGGGGGGGGCGTGCAGCCCAGCACCTCGACCTCGTGTCCAAGACCACGAAGGATGGCCCCTCGGCTGCTGCAGCCACCACTGTGAGACCGCGTGCTGCACTCACGTCGGGACGGTTCACCTTGCCGGGTCGCCTGAGAGCGCCAGGCACAGAGCAGGCAGAGCATGGCTGTAGGACCGGGAGAGCGAGTAGATTCCCTGCTCCGAGCACGGACGCTGGCGGGCACCGTCTCTGCCCAGCAACGCCAAGAGCGCTGGGTGCACGATTTCCGGTAAGAATGAACCCGGACTAGAGACTCAGACGAGGTCAGGGGGGGCCACTGGGGCTGCTGCCCCCAGGCCGCGTCTCTGCAGCCGAGTGGGGTCCTGGGGGCCTCAAGCTGCTGCGGGGGGGGGGGACTGGCACTTTCTTACGAGGCTCCCTCAGCCCCCGTGTCCTGTCCCCGTGCCTGGCAGCTTGTCCCTGGCCAGTGAGGGAGCGGGGGGCTGTGAGGGCTCCCACGGTGGGTCCAATACTGTGTGCCCCGTGCGCCCTGTGCCCAGTCTGTGCCCCTCAGCTCACTGCAGGGAGCCAGGGCGGCTGCGGCCGCTGGGGCCTGGGAGTGCGAGTACTTACCTGGCCCGGAGGCCACTGCTGGTCATGCAGAGTGGGGGTGGTGGGGCCCTGGGAGGAGGAGGCAGAGGCACGGGCTGTGCCAGGTGGGAGCCGGGCTCCAGCGTTCTGAGCCTCGGGCCAGCCAGCCACAGCTGCTGCACCAGTTTAGCAGCAGGGCGGGGGAATGCCTCACCTGTGAGCCGGAACCCGGCCGGGGGTGTGGACACTCAGCTCAGTCCATGCTCCCCACTCTGCCCAGCTGGAGAGGCAACCTGAATGACCACGTCACACTGGCTACTGACCATAGCCCAGCGGCAACCGTTAGCTACCCCTGCTCATCGGAGGGCTCCAAACTGGTGGCCAAGCACGAATCGTTTATGCAAAGCAGGGGTGAGGGGGGCGGGGCGGGCACTCACCGACTTGTGGCTTTTGGCTGTTATGGTCTTGACCTTGTCGGGGTCCCAGATGACCACGTCGGCATCGGAGCCCACGGCCACCCGCCCTTTCCGTGGGTACAGGTTAAAGATCTTGGCCGCGTTGGTGCTGGTCACAGCCACAAACTGGGTCTCGTCCATCTTGCCCGCAGCCTGAAAGCAAGGAAGAGGAGGGTGTCCCCGGGCAGCGCTGCCACCCACGGGCCCTGCAGGGGCTGGGAGTCCTCCAGCATCCCAGCTGATGGCCCTCAAAGGGGTTCACAGCCCGGCCTCTGCCGGGTGAAGATTTCACGGCCCCGAGGTCTGCGCAGGAGCCACCGCCCATCACCTCATGTGTCACTGGACCCGAGCTCCTTGTACACACGAATCCTCCCCAGCCACGCAGCACCCCCCGCTCCAAGCAGGCACATGTGCACGGATGCTCACACATGGCTCCCACTCCTAACATGTGGAGGGTAACGGTGGCATCGTAAGTGCACAGGACTCCCCGCGACTCAGGCTGTGACGCTCGGTGCGCCTGCTCCTGCCTCCCAGCGAGGAAGGAAGACTCAAGGGTGCACAGTGCATAACGGGTTTCCGGAATATTCCAGCGTGGGGCGGGGCTTACCACTGCCTTGTCCCACACGACGGTCATGCGCTCCTCTATCCCGTTGACCCCCTCTGGGATCAGGGTGAAGTTGTCCTTGCCCACCGCCTTCTGGGCAGTGCTGTAGGGACAGTGGCCGCTGCCTGTGACCTGCAGGTCCCCGCTGCAGAAGAGGGCAAGGTAGGGTTCAGACCCGAGTTCGCTCTGAACAGCAAACCCCACCTCCAGGCACGTGACACAGGCTCTGGCGCCTACAGCCCCGGGGGCTTAAGAAGAGGCCTCTGCTGCCCCCGAGTGACCCTGGAAGGCCCCATGGCCTGTGATGCCTCGTTGAAACCTGGAACACGGCCTGCGCCGGGCGTCAGCCGGTGTGAGTCTGTTAGCGCCGGCTCCAGGCTGGGCTGGGGCTGGGAGAAGGCCCCAGACGTGGGCCTCCATGAGGGACTGAGGGCCAGGTCAGGGTCGCTGGGGGGCTCTGGGCAGGAGGTGGCCGGCTCTGACTTAGGTCTGGGGTATTTGTTGAGACAGGGGCGTGCATGGCAGCCCAGTGCCTGGCAGGGGGACAGACGCGGGAGCTGCGGCCGGCAAGGCTGCAGAAGGGGAGACAGGACTTGAGCAGACCCTGGGGTCTCAGTCTGAGGTCCTGAGATGGATGAGGTGGGCGGCGGCAGGTGCGGGGAGGACACAGGACACAGGCACCAGGTCCAGAAGCCTTTGCTTGTGCAAATCCAGGGTTTCTGCCCTACTTGAGGGCACAGCGAGTTCCACAGTGGGGACACCCTGCCCCTGGCCTCTCTCTGTCTTTTCCTGGCCCTGGGGCCACAGCCACTCAGCCCAACTCCAACCCTGAAAGCCCCACCCCGGCCAAGCCTCCGGCAAGTCCCCAGACAGCTCCTGAGCGAGGGTCTCCAGGGCAGCCCATGCCCCTGGACTCGCGGCCTCATCACGAGACCCTGCTGTAGCCAACTCTGTGTCCCTCAGGCCAGCCTAAAGAAGGGCGGGGCTAAGGCACAGCAGGTGCAGTCTAAGGAGGGCTGCAGCTCCAGAGCCCTCGTCCCAGGCCTCCTGCCGTGCTGGCCCAGCGGCAGCCCTACGGCAGCAGGTGCACGATCTGCCCACGGAGACAGCACGGGTGACACGGCCACTCGGGCTGAGCCGGGATCTGAGCATCCGGGTCTCTCGGCCCTAATCCTGGCGCTCCCCCAGATGCCACAGAGCCTGACGCCGCATGGGTGCAGGGACAGCTGCTGAGTGGGCCGCAGGCAGCCAGGAACGTGAAGGGAGCAGCCAGTAAAGGAATCAGACCCTCGGGGCCTCAAAAGGCTGTGGTGGACAGGTCAGGGCTTGGGCTTCAGTCACTGAGCCCCAGGCCTCCCCGACACCCGCGTCCAAGCAGCCCACAGTCCCGCCTGCCCGCGCCCTGCACCCCCGGCGCTCACCAGGCCAGCAGAGAGGTCAGGTAGTCAGGCGTGGTGGGGTCCGGGCTCAGCGGAGGGGAGGTGACGAATGCCGCCGCTTTGGCCCAGTTCTTGCTCCAGTAGTGGGTGCCGTCGGTGCCCAAGCTGGCGGCAATGGGCTCGCCGAAAACCAGGGGACCTTGGGAGGAGCAAACACAAGCCAGCACGGTCAGAAGCCAGTGGTGGCCCTGGAGCTGCGGACAGCACCAAGGACAGCGGCCCGAGGCGCGAGACTGGCTGGGAACCAACACGCCAGCCCCGGTCTCGCAGCAGGGACCTGAGCGGCCAGGCCCTGTGCACCTGCTGAGCGCTTCCTGGGGACAAGGGCAGCTGCCTGCTCCGCAAGTGTCTCTGGCAGGCGGACGCATCGCCGCCTCGTGCACCCCGGCAAAGCGACCACGGCGTGGCCTGGCTACCTTAGTGTGGGCTCTTCCAGAGCAGACCTCAAGCAAGCGATCTGCGTCCAGCATCTTACCTGGGAGGTGATCCCAGGCCACACGAGCTGGGCACTGGGGGAGTGACACCGGGGCAGGGAACAAGCCAGGGAGAGGGGATGTGTGGCCCCTGGTTCCCCCAGGAGTGTAGAGCCCCCTGCCACTGCTGGGGGCATCAACCTCCCAGAAGCCCCAGCTGGACTTCCACGGGGTCCACGTGGGCTCTATCAGTGCCAGGCACGGCCCAGGGATCTTTGCACGCACACGCCATGAGGACATGGGCCTACCACTCCCGCCGCCCCAGACAGGGGCCATCCCACTGCCCAACACAAGGGGCCAACAGCAGGTCAAGGGCACGCTGTCTGGTCGCACTGTCTGCCAGGGTGGGAATGTTCTAGATCGACACACCTGGAGCAGCGGCCACGGGCCACGTGCTGCTCTCCAGTGCAGCCGGCACCGCTCAGGCACCTGCGTGGTTCACCCCGTGCTGCGGCCGTTCCCAGGGGTCTGGAACCCCTCCTGGCCTCAGTTTCCCCCTCTGTAAAATGGAGCCAACCCCCAGGCAAGCTGCGAGTCCAGCCTCTGTCTGTCACCAAAAGTGGGGCTCAGAGCTGCTGTGTCTAGGAGGCGGCCGAGAAGCGCCCGGCACAGCTGTGGCTGGGCTAGACTGACTGAGCCATGCTGTGGTCCACAGGCTGGGCCGCTGGGCACCACAGAAAACCTTAGCAAACGTCTCCTCACTCCTGCCCTTTCTCATTTTTTTTTTCTCTTGTTGCAGTACTGTAGAGGGTCATTACAACTGCACATTCTTATGGGGCACGGTGCAATAATTTGATCCAGTGTATGACCGATTTTATATTGAATACACATCAACACACCATTGGGAAAACGTGCGGTTAAATAAAGCACGTGGCGGAGGTTTTATTTCCCACTCAGGTTCCTGTGAGCACAGTGCACGCGGAGCCGGGTGACACTCGGTGAGTGGTGGGTGTGGCTGTGCGTGGTGCCCACTGGGCCACCAATGCTGACCCCCGCCCTTACTCCGCTGAGTGAATGCGGCTGACGCCACCCAGGAGGGGCCTCCAGGACCCCAGCGCCATCCCGCAGCAGGCGGCGCCTCCTGTCCTCGCTCCGTCTGTCTGTCTGGAAGGAAGCTGCCGTGGGCATCGCTCTGCCTCTGAGGTCCAGCGTCTGCTGGGCACTACAGCCCTCCCCTGAGGATGCCTGTAGGATTCCTGAGTCTCCCAGGAGACGCCCCCCACCCCGTCCCTCCTGCGGGCCCCAGGCACCTGCGCCCGGTCACAGGAGCCCGGGTCACAGGAGCCCCGGGTCACAGGAGCCCGGATCACAGGGGCCCGGGTCACAGGGGCCGCGGTCACAGGGGTCCGGGTCACAGGAGCCCGGGTCACAGGAGCCAGGTCACAGGGGCCCGGGTCACAGGAGCTGCGGTCACAGGAGCCCGGTCACAGGGGCCCCGGGCCGGCCGCGTACCTTTCTTCCTGGCCAGGGCGATGATGTCAGCTGCGCTCTTGCTCATGACCTTGGTGATGTACACGGGGCAATTGATCCGGCCGGCGATGGTGATGGCCCGGAACACAGCCTCGGCTTCCAGCTGCGGGCACAGCAAGCGCAGGGGTCATGGAGGGCGGGGGGGGGGGGGGGCAGGCCCCCTCTTGCCCCAGGTCCCCAGGGCTCTGCCCCTGGCTTTCCGGTAACTAACGAGGTCAGCGGGAAGCCTGTGCTGGCAGAGGAGGAAAAGACTGTGTTGTAAACAAGAGGCATTTGGTTGGGGCTGGGAGGTAGCACTGCATTGGTGGCTCTGTCTGGCCAAGGGCCCCAGCCCAGAGAGGCGGGCATCAGAAGGCATCGGAAGACGGGGAAATGGCCCTCGACTGAACAAACACTGGCCGCAGGTAAGTGCACCTGTCTGAGAAGCATCCCCCGTGCGTTCATGGACAGACAGGGAAACTGCTGGTGGGTGCTCTGGTCGCAGCCTCTCACCCGCCGCTGCACACACAAAAGGGCTAGTTGTTTCTATTCCGTTGTGATTTTAATTCCCGGTGCTGCAGCCACAGCTGGGCGAGTGTGTCACCCAGAAGGGCCCCACCCTGCCCTCTGCCAGGAGGCCCCTGGCCACGTGCTGGTCGCAGCAGCAGCAGCCAAGGGCCTCGGGGGCTTTTCAGCACTGTCCCCAGTTCTGTGCTGGTCCAGGAACAAACCAGGGCCCAGCACAGGGTCCTGGGGCTCGAGAGGCACCGAGCTAGGTCAGGGGCCTGACCACTGCTCGTGTGGGGGTCCAGTGTCCAGCACAGGGCCCGGTTAACTCGTTAATGATTTGATGAGCACGTCAGGAGACCTTTAGCTTGGTCTGTTCCATGTCCAATCTGCTTGCCTTTCACCGGCACTTCACGAGCACATGCATGCACACGGGCACATGCAATGCATGTGTGTGCACACGCAAATGCACACACGTGCGTGTGCACATACACACACACTTCCAGCCCCAGAGGAATCCTCCCTCTTTCAGGTCCTGGGAACAGCCTGGCAGGTGCTGCTTCCCGCATGCTGGGTTGGGAGCCATGGCTCCTCTCTCCTGTCACCCAGGACACTCGGCTGGGGCCTCAGCGTGACCTTCCGGGACCCTGGGAGATGTTGAGCCTCCCCCAGCCTCTCTGATTGACTCTCAGGCCGCAGGGTGGGCTGGGATGCCCCGGCGGAGGGACGCTGGCTGGGCCGCTCCAGCGAGGGCAGCGGGGGTGGGGGTGCTCAGGGCTGCCAGGGTCACGGCTGGGGGGGGGGGCACTTTACCTCTTCAGGTCTGCTCAGAGCGTGGCCCTCGGGACCCGTGATGCCCATCTCTAACATGCGCTTTTGCTCCTGCGGGACGACAGAGAGTGGGCCCGTGGTTACAGAGTGCCAGAGCCGTGAGAAGTCGCTGCCCCGACCCAGGGAGGTGGGCCCGTGGTTACAGAGCGCCAGAGCCATGAGAAGTCGCTGCTCCGACCCAGGGAGGTGGACGGGGGGGCACGAGCTCCCACAGCGGCCAGGGCTGCGAACAGAGGCTCCTCCCCCCACACCCCCTCCACCTCGCCACCTTCCCCTCCGCAATCCCCCACGCTGTACCCACACCGGGTTTATTTTCCTGGTCAATAAGAGAATCAGGGTTGTAAGAAGCGAGCTTCAGACCGCCCACCGGGCCTCCAGTCTCCCCATGTCTCTGCGTCGTTGAGCCTTCCTTGGGGAAGAGCCTGGTGTTGGGGACCACGTGGAAGTTGGAATCAAACAGCCGTCGCCTCGGAGACCAGCCCAGCACCGACCACATCTGTGGCTCTGGGCAAGTGGGTCAAGCTCTCGGAGCCCCAGATCAGCGCTCCTAGCACAGGTGCTCGGAGCAGGTGCGTGCGGGAGACGGCCCCTGCCAACGCCAAGCCCACGCCCGGGCACAGCAAGGGCGCCAGGGCCGGCGGCGGCTCTCCCGTCTCTGCCACGCGTCTGTCTGCGAGGCAGGAGCCACGACCCCGACGTTTCCACAGAACCTTGAAGCGGCTCCCTGAGCCCGTGGCCCAGATTCAAACCATTCATTCCCAGGTTTCCTTGTCCTGGGGGAAAAAAAAGTTTCTACATGGCCCAGATGCCAGCTGTGCGGCTGCTAATTTTAGCTTCCGCAGCCTCGTTGTCATCATTCTTAGACGCCCCCCGACCATGGGTTAAAAAAAAAAAAAATTTCAGCTGTGCCTGTAGGGTGAGCGCTTGAGCTGGTAACACAGGGAACAGAGGCCGGGAACAACCCCAGGGCCCAGCAGCTGCGCCGGGTCCCATATGCAATGGGGTCACCTCAGCAGCGGAAGGCGCTGTTCAGAAAGCACTTCTGGAAATTTTACAGAAAGATGTTTGTGACACAGAGAAATTCCTGTGCAAAACTGTTCACATGTCACTTACTATTTCCGTCTGGAGAAGGGGAGGGGAGGAAGCGGGAGGGCGGAGAAACAGAGGAGGGTGACAGGGAGGCAAAGGGGACTCGGTTTTAGGGGACACACTTTGTCTACACTGCCTTCTGCATCCCCGCCGAGGGGACGGATAGGATGTGGGGCAGCAGGTGCATGGGGTACGAGAAAGCCGAGTCCCCGCCGGCAGCGAGAGGAGCTCGAAGCCCCCGGGTTCTCAGCAGTGACTGCTGAAGCCGAACAGGCACACCGCCAGCCATGACCCAGCAGCCACTCCCACCGCTCCCTGCAGAATGGTCAGCCCGAGTTCACAGAAGACTGGACACGAGTGGGCACAGGACGTCCGTACAGAGATCTGAGACCATCCCAGCGTCCAGCTCTGGACATAAAGGGTGTTGCAGGCGGGCAGTGGAATTCTACACAGCGATGAAAAAGGTGACAAGCTCCTGCCATGGGCTGAACCACGGGGCTGAACTCGGCCGGCACTGAGCGGAAGAATGTCGGCGGGTAGATGCCGATCTGGCCCGTGGGAATGAACTTTAAGATCAGGCTGTGGCGGGAGCTTCCAAGATGCTCCCAATGCCCCCACCTCCGGGTCTGAGGCCCCGCCCTCTGAGTGGGGGCTGGGCTCGGCACCTGCTTTACAGGAGCCGGACCTGCCAGAGAGAAGAGACTCACTTTGGAGGTTGGGCCACAGCTCTCTGGATTCCTTCTTGCTTCTGATGGGCGCCAGCTGCACATGGCACCGCCCACGTGGCAAGGGACCAGGGCCTCTCTGGTCAGCACACAGCGAAGGACATAGCCCCATGGGCTGATGGGGCGTGGGGCAGGGGGTCCTCAAAGCAAGCGCCCACGCCAGCCTGGACCTGATTCGTGTCCTGGCCGAGGCTTCAGGTGACAACAGTCCCACGTGCCAGCCTTCCCCAGGCCCGGGGACCCAGCTGCGCCAACCCTCAGCACCACGAGGCTTCTTGCTTTTCTGTTTTTTAAAAAGATTTATTTATTTATTTGAAAGTCAGAGTTACACAGAGAGAGAAGGAAAGGCAGAGAGAGGTCTTCCATCACTGGGTCACTCCCCAATTGGCCTTGATGGCCAGAGCTGTGCTGATCCAAAGCCAGGAGCCAGGAGCTTCTTCTGGGTCTTCCCATGAGGGATCAGGGGCCCAAGGACTTGAGTCATCTCCCACTGCTTTCCCAGGCCATAGCAGAGAGCTGGATCAGAAGTGGAGCAGCCGGGACTCGAACCGCCGGCACTGCAGGCGGAGGCTTTACATGCTACGCCATGGCGTCAACCCCACAGGGGCTTCTCGCTTGGAGATAATGTGTGATGCGGCTCTAGCTCTCTGACGCAGACTTGGGGACCAGAAGTAAGGTATTCCCGTAAGAGTTCCCGACACTCATGGGAGTGGCTTCAGAGCGGGCAGTGAATGGAAGCTGAGGGCATCTGAGGAGCGAGCAGTGGTGGCACCCTGGGCGAAGCCACCACCTGCAATGGCCGGCATCCCACAGGGAAGTCGCTTCAAGTCCCAGCCGCTCCTCCCCGATCCAGCTCCTACTGGTCCTGGGAAAGCAGCAGAGGACGGCCCAAATACTCGGGTCCCTGTCTCCCATGTGGGAGACGCACGGCGGTCCTGGCTCCCGGCTTTGGCCTGACCCAGCCCCGGCTATTGTAGGTAATTGTGACCCAGCAAATGAAAGCTATTTTCTTTCTCTCTCTCTCTCTCTCTCCCTCCCTCCCCCCTCCCCCCACCTTCTTCCTCTCTCTCTCCATCTTTCAAATAAAATGAAAATAAATAACAACATTTTGAATTATGTCTCGGTGCCACCTAGTAACTGGACTTCAAAAAAACCAAAATAAATAGCAGACATTGGGGTGAGTCTCTCAAACACCGGGCCTGGGGGAGCCTAGGATGCGACCCTCGGCTCCTCCCGGGGTGGGGGTGGGTCACCGGGAAGAACTCTGGGAATGCCCTTTGTCTAATGGCACCGACCCCAGTGAGGCTCAGCGGAGGCCCACAGAGGTCTGGGGGAATCACTTTGCAAACACTGGGAGCTCAGGCTGAAAGGGACAAAGGCCAAGAGCCCACAAAGAGGCGGCTGCACCCCCAGACGCTGCTGGGCAGGAAGCCGCAGGGAGCGCCCCCTCCTGTACGGAAGGGTGGGTGACCTGGAGCCCGGGGCGGCAGAGAATGACTTGGACGGGGACTGGCCAACATTTGCCCGGCTGGATCCCACGACTGCTGGGGACCGGGATGCCTCCCGTGTCCCCTTCCCGACGGGCAGCCCGCCCCGCCGCACCACCGCGTGTCCTGTGCCAATGCCGCTTCCCGAGCCACACACTGCACGAGACACCACCGCGGAGCCCCGAACAGGTGAGGCTCAGGTGCTGAGCAGATACTGACGGGAGAAGGGAACTGCAGGGACTCCTGGGGGGGGGGGGTGCTTTGTGTGTGGCGGGACGTAGGTCCTGGGGGACAGGAGGCAGCCCCGGGGCAGCTCAGTCCCGGCCCCCAAGGCCCTCACTTCTTGCTCCTGAGCGCTCTCTGCCCCCATCATGGCACAGAGCCCCGCTGCGGTGAGGCACGACTTGCTCAGCTTTGAAACTGAAGGGTTTCCATCATCCGGGAAACCGGAGAGCCGACGCTGAGCCCGAACGGTGGTGTCTCAGATGTCCTGACCTGAACCTGGGGCGGCACTGCCACGGGGTGCGGGGACCAAACAGACAGGCTGGTACCGACCCTGCTGCCCCATGCCTCAGTCTCCCCAGCTGCCAAGTGGGGGCAACTACACCTCCCTCACCTGGCATTGACCTTCCCCTCTCTGCTGACCCCGACTGTGGCACTGCAATCACCGGCCACTGCACCTGCCAGGGACCCAGGCCAGGGACCCCCACGCCACGCAGCCATCAGCAGGGCCTGCTCGCCGTGCTCCACACCCGGCACCCTGCCCCCGCTTCACGACTCACGAGAATGGCTGGAGGCTGACCCGGCTGTCCCTCTGCCTCCACTGTTTCCCCTTCAACATCCCCATCTCCCATCCCACCCCTGGCCTGGCCGCAGCTGATGAGTCTCCCACGCATGACATCACTTAATGCTCACAAGGCTGCCCAGCAGGTGTTTGGAAGAAGCCAATCCCTACATGGGGGGCTCATCCCTGCCCACCGCCCCTGAGCACCGCTCATGATGGGCGCCAGCGGCCACGTGGCAAGGGACCAGGGCCCCTCTGGTCAGCACTCAGCGAAGGACACAGCCCCAGGGGCTGATGGGACGCAGGGCGGGGGGTCTTTAAAGCAAACAAGGAGAGTGAAGTGAGGCGGGGCAGATCCGCACAGCACTCACCTGAGCTATCAAGTCTCCGTTTTCCGCGTGGACCAAGATCACGGCTCCCAGCCCCTTCAGGAAGGTGAACGCTTCGTAGAGCTGAGGACGGAGGAACAGGGATGGGTGTGAGCGGGAGACAGAGCCAGCTCCTCCCGCACCCATGCTCACGCACCTGCTGGCCTCGGCAGGCGCAGCGGGGTGCTCCCGCACAGGCCTGCACGCCTCACTCCACGAGTCAGACCCTGAGAAGCTCTTCCCTCCCCCCCACCCGACACCTTCCAGGTCCGGAAGCAGGAGGCGGGGGGCGGGGCAGAACCGATCAACAGTCCTGGGGCCTCCTGCTTCCTTCCTGCCTCCGCTCCTTGGCAACAGCTGTGGCTGTCGGTGCGACAGCCGAGCTGAGCGGTCACTTCAGCTGGTGTCACCAGGTCCGCCCGGGAGACAAGCCCACCTTCCCAAGGCTCGGCGCCTCTGAGCTTACAGACCACAGCGGGCGGGGCAGGCTCTCTGCCAGCTCCAGCACCGAGGACAAGCACAGAGCTGGCAGCCCGGCACTCAGCCAGGGGCAGCCCTGCCCACGCCTGACGTCTCTCAAGCCACCCAGGACCACGCCCCCCGAGGTGTGTGTTTCCATGGAGACGGCAGGTGCAGGAGGCACCTGGAGGCAGAGCCCCCCCCCCCCCAGGACTCACAGCCAGAGGCTGCCTGGTGGAGCAGACATCCAGACCAGCAGGTGGAATCACGCCCGCGCCCCTGCACTGCGCAGGACTCTTCCCAGGACACTGAACCTGTGTTCAGCGTCCCCAGTGCCCTTTTCAGTGGGGCGTCCTGGGACACGCGATTTCCTGGCCCTGCCGGAGCCCCAGCACCAACACTGGAGCCCTTAGGAGGTGCCGCTTCCTGCGCCCAAGCCACCAGAGTGGGGAACGCACTCAGACTCTCTGTGGGTGCGGTGGATGAGCCGGGGCCAGGCCGCCCACCCCACCTGGCTGTCGTGGGGCAAAGGGAACAAGGGCCCAGGAGAAGCCATGAGTGACACATGCCACAGCCAGCACCTGAACCCAGAGCTCTCCCGGCCAGTCCTCACAGCCCCCCGCCCTTGTCAGCTACTGCACTGACTGACAGCCCAGCCAGCAGGGGCGGGGCTGGGCCCAGGGAGGGGCCTACCTGGCTATCGGACATCTGGTAGAGGTCCTTGTAGGCCATGTACACTTGGAAGGAATTGACCCCTGTGTCAAAACAAACAGACAACAGTGTGGTTAGGGGAGACAGCATGTCTGTCCCAGGGGCAACAGAGTGGTCAGGGGAGACAGCACGTCCGTCCCAGGGCGCAGCAGCCACCACCAGGGGGGGAGGGGCACGAGAAGTCCCAGAAGGGCCACCAGCATCCGCCTGGGGCCGTGGCCTGGGCCCAGGAGGCTCCCTGGAGGTCACGGTCAAGCGGAAGCTGAAGGCGGAGGAGAGCGAGGGAGTGGGGAGCAGGAGGGAGAGGGCTGTGCACGGCACGGACTCCACGGTGTGTGGCTCCCGGGAGGGGTCCTGGAGCTGCAGCCGGGGAGCTGGCGCTTTCTGGTCTAACTTCTCGTCACTGCAGTACGTACAAATACCTAAATGCAACTGGCCGTCATCGCCGGTTTAAACCCGACAGCTGGGTGACATGGTGACCATGCCGGCTGACCAGCACTCTAGCCAGCCCAGCAGGTGCTTTTAAAGCAAGGCAGGGGCCTGACCAGAGACTTCTGGGGGCAGAAGGACTGTTCTGGAAGCCGCGCGGAGGGTGGGTGTGTAGAAAGGTGAGGAGGAAGACGCTGGCGGCACGAGGGCAGGTGTGCAGAGGCCGGGAGCCGGGGCAGGAGCTGCACAGGTGAGCAGTCGCACAGGCGGAAGGGACGGGACTTGGCCACGGCATGTGGCAGGCTGGGGGGAGCAGGGGACGGGCAGGAGGTACTTCTCCCTGGTCCACCTGCGAGTCGTTTGAGGACGGAGGCCCAGGTCTCATCGATCATTCTGTATCACACCTGTAACGTGCTTTGCATGCTACGCTTGCTGATGGACTTAGCAAACATTTGGACTGGAACAAGAATTTGAGACAAAAGTTTAAATGAGCTGGAAATGGCTCTCACCCTGAGCAATGACAAAGACAAGCCAAAAGCTTTCTGCTCCTGGCGTCGGCATCGTGGTGTGGCCGGTGAAGCTGCCACTAGCAGCACCAGCAGCCCGTGCTACAGCACCAGTTCAAGTCCCAGCTGCACTGCCTCCCATCCGGCTTCCTGCTCATGCACCCGGGAAAGCAGTGCATGATGGTCCAAGTGCTTGGGTCCCTGCCACCCACGTGGGAGATCTGGATGGAGTTCTGGGCCCCTGGGTTTGGCTTGGCTCAGCCATAGCTGTTGCAGCCATCTGGAGAGTGAACCAGTGGATGGAAGATATTTCTGTCTCTCTGCCTCTGTCCCTCTGTCTCTGTCCCTCTCTTTCTCTGTCTTTCAAATAAGTCTTTCTTAAAATTTTTTTTTTCCAAAAAGATCAGGAAAGGAATTTTATGCTGTATTCAGAGACTAACCTACAAGGTTGAGCCTCTAGTCAAGAGGGATTACATAATCCCAGGTGCCTTGTGAAGATACAGCATTTTGAAATGCAAAATAGAAAACCATCTACAGATGCGGAAGAAAGACCAATGAGTGAACAGGCAAGACTGCAGCCAGAGGTACATTCATAGCTTTCCACGTTGCATTTTTTTTTAAGGAGAGAGGAAGAAGTCATAAATCAAGTAAGCTTTCACAACAAGGAATTCTACAAGGACAGAATGAAAACCCACAGATGTGCAAAGTGAACCACACAGATAAAAGGAATAATGAACTGGAAAACACGTGGCAGAATTAATAGCTGTGTCCTAGCACCGGTCCCCAGGGACAGAGGGGTGGGCCGGCAGAGCAAGCTCAGGTTAGAAGCCACGAGAGTGGGCTCTGAACTCAAAATAGAAGCAAGCATCCACATGGCAAACACACGCGACACTAGCAGCGTTTCTGTGCAAATCCTCCTTAGAAAACCTCAGGCAGTGCTTACGTAGGGGAGGGGGCGAGAGCTGTGATTACCACGGGACCAGAGAAGGGCCTTGGGGGGGGGCAGCTGGCAACGCCCTGGCCCCTGCCTGGATGGGGGGAGACCCCTTCCTAAGTCACCAGGCCACACACTGGACTCGTGCGGCTTTCATGATCTACGTTGCATTTCGTCCTGAGAAGATTAAAATAAAAGAGTGGAGTAGAAACACCATTCTTGACCCCAGAAGCCCCTCCTTGTGGCCGGCTTCTCGTGACCCCCACCAGAGCTTTCCCAGGTACCTCGCCAGGAGGCGCCGGCACAGGACACCTGCTGGGCGGCGAGGCTCTGGGAATGCTCCCTCTTTTACTCCTGGCCTCTCGGTAGCCATGGAAACAGCCACGCTCATGCAACGTGACTCCAGACCACGGTCCAGGAATCAACGCCTGGTGGAGGCTCGGCAGAGCCCAAACGAGGGACTGAGTCCAGGGTCCCAGAGCACACCTGGTGACCTCTGCAACACAGCTGCGCACCTGCGCACGGGACAGGCTGGCGCCTCCCCCACGGGGGCCAGGGCAGGGGGGGGGGGCGAGAGACGGCTCAAAGAGAGAGCAGAGGTGAGTGTGTGGGAGCCGCCCTGGGCGCTGTCTCTCCTGCGGGAGCGGCAGCTGGCTGAGAGCTGACTGTGAATGCAGGACACAGCTGTGGCAGGGCCCTGTCGATGTTCTGGTGGGGATGATTAGCTACAAACAAGTGAGCTGGTTTCAGGCAGAGACAGGTGCTGGGAGAGCATGAAGTAGGCTGGCGCACTCTAAAAATGGACAAAATCTTGCAGAACTGCCATCAAGAAGCAGAGTCTATTTTTAAAAATGTTTGCATCTAAATGAACTCTTAAACTCTCTTTGGATAAGGAGAGGCCCGGATTGGCCGGACTGCACAGAGCAGCTCCTCCTCTTGGCTGTCCTCAGCGCACAAACAGATCTGGATGAGAAACGGCCGCTGGGTGATGACGGCCTCACAGCCACAACTCTGCTAAGATCTGACGCCTCTCGGGCGGGGTCCGGTCACCTTGCCCGGCTGGACGGAGGCGCTCCTGAGACTCTTCAAGGCTCTGGCACACACAGCACAATGCCTTGTGCTAAGCAGGCTGACCTCAAGCAAGACTTGCCGAATGGGGCGGACCAGGCTCTGATACATGGGAAACCCACCGTGTGTTTAAGGAAGCTGCATTCTCTTGGGTTGAAAGAGACCCTGAAGGAGTTCAAAACAGCAGGGGTCTCCTGGCTGCTGACCTCCCACAGGTAGGAAAAAGCTGAGCCACTAGGGGCTGGGGGAGGGGAGCGGTGACAGCGCAGAGGGCGAGCTGCCACCAAACCACAGCCGAATCTCGGCCGGGTCACTGATCGATTTCAACTCGGCACACACATCTGGCCAATGTCCTCTTTGTTCTGCTCTTTCAAACCTCGAAGAATGTAAAAAACCAAGAGCAACAGGGACACAGGCCACAGGCCAGCTCTGGCCCACGCAAAGGAGCTGGGCTGTCCCACCTTGACCTTGCTCTCAGGGAAGGGGCCTGGGCTCTGAGAGGGAACCCTCCCCACCCCCAGGGCGAGGTGCCCCCACTTCTCCTGGGTTGTGGTTATTCTGATCCTGTCCCCCATGCTATGCTGATTGCAAGTGGGACATGAACATTACAGACCCGCTCAGGGCACAGGTCCCCGGATCAAGAGAAGCCACGCCCACAGAGCTTCATCTGCCCTGTGTGTGGAGACCATGACAGCTACTGGGTCTGGAGCTTTATGCTGTGACTGGCTAAGAGCGTAGGGGTCACTGGGGAGGAGAGAGAGAAATTGGCACAAGGAGGACCACGGATAGCATTAGATAGAACGAGGCTCCGCGGCAAACGCCCGCAGCCACAACGTCCCTTTAGTTCCTGCTATTGAGACATGGAGGCCTCTCTCCACGCCGTGGATCGGGGCTGGTGTGACGGCTGCTCTCAGGGGCTGCGCTGGGATGACGGCATGTGTGTGCCCAGCCCCAGAGAGATGCACTGAGGACCCGAACTCCCCAGCCCCAATGCAATGTGGAGAGCCCAGGGCAGGAGAGAGGTCAGGCGACGGGCGGCAGCTGGGCAGGCTTGGGAGCTGCACCCCACGCGAGGAGAGAAGCACTCCAGGAGCTGAAACCCAGCCTGAGCCGCACAGCCCAGCCTGCCCTGCAGTGGGCGTAGTGTCTCCTGCCTGACCCACCTGGTAAGGGCACTTGTCACTGCCTGAGGGAGAGGGGGAGGGAGAGGGAGAGGGGGAGGGAGAGGGGGAGGGAGAGGGGGAGGGGGAGGGAGAGGGGGAGGGGGAGGGGGAGGAGGAGGGAGGGTATAACAGACAGAACCCTGTTAGAGTCAGCAGGCGGCAGAGGCTCCTCCCAACCCAGTCTGAGTCTCCAAATAGTGCCCCCCACGCCACCCCCACCCAGCATCTTTCCCCCACTCCACCTGCAGCTGCGCCCCCTGCAGAAATCCTCCCCCCAGGGAGACTCCCAGGCTCACCAGCTTGCTGCGTAAACCACAAAGCTGTCCCGGTTTTGTTACTTTGTTATGGCAGCAAACCACACAGGCTCCCTTCCTGGAGGCCCATCTCCCGGTCTCCTCTGACAACAGGAAGCATTTAAAATTCACCAGATCCACAATGGAATACTCCCACGTCCCACGAGAAACAGAGGGAGTGCACACACACATGCGCAGATACTCCCTAAGAGCACACAGTCCCGACTGCAGCCAGCACTGCCCCGAGCACTTGGCACACATCTCCCAACCTTTAAATGACCTCCATGGTCCAAGTGGAGAAAGGGACACGGAGGGGGGAGTGGTGGGCCCCAGGGAACACAGACAGTGAGTGGGGGAGGGGTGGCCTGGTTTCCCACGTTACAGAGTGAAAAACATACTGCAGAATCCCGTGCACGCTAATGCTGCGTTTATCTAGAAGTTTCATGTGCACACGTACATATATGTGAGTGCATGCATGCATGTGTGTCGGCACATGTACACAGGAAAACGCTCTGCACAGTCCCACGCTAGTTTGTCCCATGCACCTGGGACGGCACCCACGTGTTCTAACTCTGAAACACCGATCTTTAACCAGCATGGCCGACACGGGTCGGCCGCCCGCAGACCCACGAGTGCGTCTGGAACTTGAGTGACGCTTTTCCTGGCACACTGTTATTTCTCCTCTCTCTCCGAGGGAAATGCCACAGATATGAGGACCCCAACAAATGTCCCGTCTGCAGCCAGAGCCTGGCGGTCTCCCTCGACCATGATGAGACCCCAGCATTCTGTCCCAACCCCTGGCCACGCCCTCCTGACGGCATCCACGGCGAAGCTGTTAAACCCCACGCGGTGGGGTCGGCAGGGGACGGCTCAGGACTTAATTGGGCAAGGAAAGCAAGACACACACGGTGAGTCCCCTGGGTTGTGCTGACCGGACTCCCAGCAGCCACACAGACAGGATCGGATATAACAGGCATGAAACATGCAAACTGACAGCGGGCAAATACACCGACAGTCACGAGAGGAGACACCCACGCAGGGCGTTCAGCGGAGCCGGCGCTCAAGCCCCTCCAAGGAAAGCAGTAGAGGCACAGAACCGTTCACCCATCAAAGCACCGAGGCTCTCGGAGGCAGCGGCCAGCGGTGCAAGCAGCAGGGGACCGGAGACCGGCGTGGGCGCACCGGGCCGTGCCGCGTGCCGGGACACGGATCAGCAGGAAGTACCACGCTCCTGAAAAATGTGAGCCCTTTGACGTTGGGACTCCATCCCTGCGAGTCTAAGGAAGTAATTAGAAACGCAAACAAGTGCTTATGCCCAAGGACATTCACCACAGCACGGTGTACAATAAAACAAATGGAAAACCCAAGGACCCACTAAAAGGAAATTAACTCAGCAAGTTAACCATGACATTGAGCAAATTAACCATTACACGGACTCTCACGAGCCATTAAAAAGTTCCTGATAAAATTACTCATAAAACGTTAAGTGAAAAAAAACGCAACTTCCAAATAACAGCAACTGTACGACCGTCCAAGGAAAGACGCCGTCTCGGCGGACGGGAACGGACGCCAAGGACTCCGCACGTTCGCGGGCAGCTGCGGCTGGGGCGGAGCCGGGCGGGGGCGGGGGCGGGGGTCTTTCTCCCACTCTCAGTTTCCTGGCTTTTTTACTGTTGTGTCGGAAGCAATGATCGTTTCATAATGAGAAAACACAGCAGGTGGATTCCAGCTGGAAACACACCCAGGCTCTCCGTGAGGTCCCCCGAGGGAGGCCGACAGTTCTCGGGGTGCCCCTGTGCCCCGGCCTGGACCGTGGTCCTGCCCTGCCTTGGCCTGCTCTGCTCTGCTCCCCGGGGTCTCGGGTTCGACTCCCCTCCATGTGATGTGAAGCATCTGCACTGGGAGGGACTCCTGCTGAGCACCCAGGGGTGAGTTGGGGCGGGGAGAGTGGTTGAAATCAGTCCCCCCTCCCTTGTGGGGCTCAGGATGGAACACAGGAGCCACACGCGTGACCAATGTCCCTTAGCCCCAGCCCAACAGGAACAGATGCCCCCGGAGAGGCCCAAGGACGCTGTACTGGGCCTTCCGGGAGCAGAGCAGCCCTGACGGGGGCCACGGCAGACGGCGCTGGCTGAGCTGGATCTGGAGGGCCACAGCCAGGACAGCCGCAGCTGGGCTGGGTTCCGGTGCAGACAGGAAAGGGAGGCAGCAGAACCCAGGACACTCCCAGGGTCTCCGCAGACTCCTGGGGCCGGTGGGGGTCGGGTCGGGCAGGGGAAGGGAAGTCTGGATTTTCATTGATTCTGGATTTTCACTGGGTTCAGCCAATGCAAATAAAGAGATCTGTGGCTCCACATAATCTTGGGATCTACCCTAAACCAGAGACCCCGAAGTCCCCCTCCAGGGCCAACTGACCTTTGTCCTGCACCAGCACCTCCAGCTCCTCCCGGACCCCATCGTGCCAGCTGGTGACGTCCACGTGCAGGGAGTAGTCACAGCAGGACTTGGTGTCGGCCGCTTCATGCCACTTCTCAAAGGAGGCCAGCAGGCTGGACCCGGGTTCAGGAACGACGTGGTCAACTAGGGCAGAGCAACATGCAATGGATGCTTAGGACCCGAGCTGTTCCAGTGGTGGCCATATCAGCACCACGATCACCACTGCCCCGGCACCATCGTCACCACCATCGTCACCACCATCATCACCATCACCCCGTCCCCACCACTGTCATCATCACCATCACATCTCCACCACCCCATCAGTACCACCATCACCACCACCATCTCCATCATCATCACCACCATCATCATCACCCCGTCCCCACCACCGTCATCATCACCATCACGTCACCATCACCACCACCACCATCACCACCACCATCTCCATCGTCATCACCATCATCATCACCACCATCACCACCATCACCACCATCATCATCACCATCACATCACCATCACCACCACCATCATCACCATTACCACCACCATCTCCATCGTCATCACCATCATCATCACCATCACGTCACCATCATCATCACCATCATCACCACCATCATCACCATCATCACCACCATCACGTCACCATCACATCACCACCACCACCATCATCATCACCATCACGTCACCATCACATCACCACCACCACCATCATCATCACCATCACGTCACCATCACCACCATCACCACCACCATTACCGCCACCATCTCCATCATCATCACCATCATCATCATCACCATCATCACCACCACCATCATCACCACCATCTCCATCGTCATCACCACCATCATCACCACCATCATCACCACCATCATCACCACCATCATCATCACCATCATCATCTCCATCCCCTGGGCACAGGGCCCACCGGGAGCTGACGAGAACTCCCAGCCCGCATCCCTAAGGCAGGGGGCGCTGCAACTCACTGATCATCGTGGTCCCGCCTGCCAGAGCTGCCTTGGTCCCTTGGAAGAAGTCGTCGGCCGCCGTCATGCCTTGCGAGGGCTTCTGCAGATACGTGTTGACATCGATGCCGCCAGGAATGACCATCCGTCCATTGGCCTCGATGGTCTTCACTCCCCCAGGGACAATCAAGTTGTCTCCGATTTGTCTGGCGGCAAACAACAGACGAACCTCCCGTTCTCAAAAGCAAAAGGAAATGGGAAAACACGCCAAGGAGCCCCGGGGAGTAGCGGTCACTCAGCAGGGCTCAGGGAGCCAGGAGGAAGCCGGCACAGCACAGGGGGGGGGGAGCCCGATGCAGGCCGCCTCCCTCCGCCTGGTCATCAGGGAGCCCCACTGGGGGCAGAGGGAGCAGAGCTGACCCCACCAGGGGCGAGACCAGCGTCTCTCCCAGGAGGCTCCAGGTTGCTGCTCCTGGGCCCCGTGCTCACTGGGGACCACGCTCTTGGGACAGAGAGATGGAAGCCATTGCGCACTGAGGCAGTGGCAATCCCCAAGCTCTGACAGTGGGCGGCCCTGGGGCCGAACGGGGCTTCTCGCGACCCCTGAAAGTGCCTGTGTCTGTAGATCAGCAAGAATGGGTCCCCCTCTCAGATGCAGGCTGCTCTCACAGGGCGACATCAGGACACAGGGTGGGGGGACCACGTGAGGACACACAGACAAGCCAAGGAGAGCGGCCTCAGGAGGCGCCGGCCCTGCCAACGCCCTGGCCTTGCACTTCAGCCTCCAGACCGGGGGACATCACTTATGGTCATAGCAGCCCGCGCAGCTGAGCCACTCGGGCAACCTGGGTTCACGCAGGAGCACCAGTCAAACAAGGCGACAGACGCTCTCTGGGCGTGCAAGATCTGCTGAGCGAGGGGGAGCCCCGGGGCGGGAGCGTCTCAGCACGCGCTGTCCATCACCTCTGCTCCCCAGGTAACAGGTGCTGGAAGCCCCCTCAGCAGGAGGGAGAACTCCAAACGGGGGGTGGGGGTGGGGGGGAGCCAAGCACGCAGCAGCCCGGCCCCCGGGGCCCACACGGGCACTCATGGCGACAGGCGATGGCTGTGGGTTTTTCTCGGGGGTGATGTCAAGGCGCTCAACCAGGACCAGGACAGGGACTTGCCAGCTGCCAAGGTCAATGCCTGGCTGAGCCCTCGAGATCTGAGCAAGGCAACTTTATGTGAATAATAATAATAATAATAGCAATAATCCCGCTCTGCATTCGTGGGATCAGCAGCACCCGGATTTTCCCAAGACTGTCAGCGCCCCCACAGCAGCCTCCCCAGCGGGGCAATGGCATGGCCTCCTGGGCCAGGCTCTGGTGGGGCTCTTCCTTTCCAGGCCTGCAGGGGGCAGTGCCAGGGCCCAGGTGACTGCCCACCCTCAGGCCCGGTCAGCAGCCCGCCCCTCTGTCACCTCTGACTTGATTCACGGAAGCCCAGTTGGCCCAGTCCTGCCACCTTCTTCCTCCAGGAGCCGAGGGCAGAGAGCCTCCGGAAGCCACGCCAGCCCTCGCACGCTGCGAAGGCAGCGTCACCGGCTCAGCCGGGCAGGACAGAGGCTCCTGAGCGCTCACAGGTGTCTCACTCGGTGCTCACAACAGCAGTTAAAGACGGGGTCACAGCCCAAATACGAGCCCCTGGCAAGGGCGGGGCACGGTCCCAGCGGGCGGGGCGCTGTGGCGCTGGCTGCCACCCTCGGCACAGCCCGGCAGGAAGCTCGCCTGGAGTCATGGCCCAGCCCACCGGAGCTGGTGACCCTCACCACCCGAGTCCCCTCGCTGGGGGCCGTTCCCGTCTCTTGCCGACCTCCTCCCATCTCCCAGAGTGAGGGAGGACCACATGGGGCCTGAAGAGGGCTAGGGCCGTATCCAAGGCCACACAGCGGGCCGGTGCTGGGCCTGCCTTCCCAAGTCTGATGCCAGGGCTCTGCTCAGAAGCCCCGGCTGCCTCTGCCTCCCGCACACAGACGCAGTCACCCTCCCCGGCCTGGGGCAAACCTGGAGGGGACCCCAGGACTCAGAAGGGAAACGGGACAAAGGGCGTGCAGGAGCAGCGTGGGAGGGCAGGAAGGCGCGAGGACACGGGAGACCCACAGCTCCTGGGCCATGGTCGCTCATGTCCTGTCAGGCGGGAAAGCAATGCTGGTGCCCCGGGGTTTAAATGCCCGGGGCCTCCGACTCAGGGAAGCTGCCGATTTCCAGAACAGTCTATCTAGTCCGAGTCTTACTGCTCCAGGTGTCCATGCATACAGCAAGCGCTTAACGCAGCGCAACGGGCGACCATGTGTCGCAACGGGCGACACTGGAACCTGCAGGGCCGGGGGATTTTTCCCTGGGGGAAGGGGGGGCCATTTGGATCTCGACGGCATCATTTGCAGGCTGCGTAAACTCAACAAAGCCACTGGATTTCGAGTCCTGCCCACGGCTGCCTTGGCAGGGCCGGATGATTCCACGGGGCTGCTCGGCCGAGGGAGGGTGGGGCTGGAGGCGGCCAGGTCAAACTTAAAGCGACAGGCGGCTCCCGGGGCGGGGGGCCGGTGAAGCAGCTCTCAGCACTGTTGTGCCCCCAGAGCTCTGGGGCCCCCACTCAAAGGGGCACTGCCCCCAGAGCTGCCTTCTGTCTGCAGCAGTGCTGGGTGAGAGACCCCCAGTTTGCCTCTCGCCCCTTCCGGGTCCAGGCTGTCCCATGTTGCCGAGAGCAACGTCCTCGTGGTCTCACAGGTCCGGATGACTGGCGCCGCCCTCCACCACACTCAGGACACACCCTCCACACAGGGCCGCCGGCAGGGGAGACGACAAGGCAGAGCCCACGAGAGGAAGGCAGCGACGGTCAGCTGCCCACGGGCTGGAGGGACACGGGGACGCACCTGCACCAGGTCAGCATCAGGGCAGCTTCCTGGAGGAGGAATTACCTGCACTGGCCCAGAAGGGCAAAGAGGAGCCAGAGGACGGTGTCCTGGGGGACAGGGGGTGCCATGGGGGATGGGGTGCCCTGAGGACAGGGGGTGCCCGGGGGGATAGAGGGTGCACTGGGGGACAGAATGTGCCCTGGGGGACAGAATGTGCCCTGGGGGACAGAGGGTGCCCTGGGGGCAGGGGACAGGGCACTCTAGCAGACGGCTCCAGCTGCAGATTTCTGAGCAGAGGCTGCATGGTGAGTTTCATCATGGCTGGGAGGGGGAGCGAGCGGTGGGGAGGCCCGAGCTGGTGAAATGATCAGACCGTGGAGCTGGAGCCGGGGTGGGCAGACGGAGGAAGGGACGGTCCCTGTGCCTTGTGCACCTGCTCTTCGTGGGGCACTTCAAGGACGCGTCTCTTGAGTGCTCCCAACAGCCCGCGGCTTCCTCTCGCCCTCCCCTCCGCACTCTTCCTCCTCCTCCTCACTGTCGTCCAGATGGCCCTGTCTGACCCTCACCTCGCTCAGACTGCCCGTGTCTTCCCTACCTGAGCTAAGCCCAAGCTAGCCTGGGGAGGGTCTCCTCCTCTAGTCCTGATCCCAGGGGAAGAGGCTGGGGAGCCAGTGCATCCAGGTCCTTCTCACCTCAGGCAAGAGAACTGCGCCTGCCTGGCACAGCCAAGGAGCGGGAGGCCACAGGAAAACCAAGGCCCGGTGCGAGGCAGCAGCTGGGGAAGCAGTGTCCCCCAGTGTCCCCCAGCGTCCCCCAGTGTCCCCCAGCATCCCCCAGTGTCCCCCAGCATCCCCCAGCATTCCCCAGCGTCCCTCGGCGTCCCCCAGTGTCCCCCAGCGTCCCCCAGCGTCCCCCAGCGTCCCCCAGCGTCCCCCAGCGTCCCCCTCCCCCGTGGGGCTGGAGGCTAGGGCCTTGGAGGAGGTAGTTACTGTTAAATGAGTTCACATGCGTGGGACTCGCCCCCAACATGGCCCGTCCTTGTCAGAGAGAGAGCTCCAGGGGTGGAGAGAGGCCTTGGGAGGAACCGGCCCTGCTGGCACCTGGACCCAAGCCTTCCCACGCCCAGAACAGGGAGAGGCAGATTTTGCTTCGGCCACCATAGCAGACCCCTGGGCTGTCAAGCATGGCTAAAGAAGGAGCCAGCAGGGTACAGGAGAGGGACCCCCCGGATTGTTCCCAAGGGCCAGCAGGGCACCCTCCCCTCCCCTCACCCAGGTCCGGAGATGTGAGCAGGTGAAGAAACAGCAGTGAATGGAGGCAGAGCCCAAGAGGGAACCCAGGCCCCTCACAGCCTGCAGCATGGAGCCAGCGGCTGGCAGCCTCGCCCGCCGGCCCGAGTCACAACAGGGCGCACCCCCTGCCCTCGGGTGAGCACCGAGTGACAGGGGCCCGTCCACACATAGCAGAGAGCCCAGCACACGGGACACAGGGCGCACACCCATGCCTGCCCGGACTTCCATGGGCAGAACCCCACCCGCATCCCACGAAGGTGGCTCACTCAGGCCCACCCACTTGATCACTCCGTCCTCCAGGTAGACGTCGGCGTAGAAGGACTGGTCATCGTTGACGACGCGCCCACCTTTGATGAGCAGCCGGTCGCTCTGAAACGCAAAGCAGAGACGGGTGTCAGTGTTCTGGTTCGTTCACTTCTTACACCAAAATTCCCCAATATTTTTAAACGTAAAACAGTGACCAAGGGACTGGCTTTGTGCAGCCAGTTAAGCCGCTGCTTGCAGTGCCGGCATCCCATATGGCTACTGGTTCATGTCCCGGCTGCTCCACTTCCGAGTCAGCTCCCTGCTAATGTGCCTGGGAAAGCAGTGGAAGATGGCCCGAGTGCTTGGGCCCCTGCACCTGCATTGGAGACCCGGAAGAAGCTTCAGGCTCCTAGCTTCGGCCTGGCCCAACCACAGCTGTTGCAGCCATTTGGGGAGCGAACCAGCAGGTGGAAGATCCCTCTCTCCATCTCTCCTCTCTGCAACTCTGCCTTTTTTTTTTTTTTTTTTGGACAGGCAGAGTGGACAGTGAGAGAGAGAGACAGAGAGAAAGGTATTCCTTTGCCGTTGGTTCACCCTCCAATGGCTGCTGTGGCCGGCGCACTGCACTGATCCGAATCCAGGAGCCAGGTGCTTCTCCTGGTCTCCCATGGGGTGCAGGGCCCAAGCACCTGGGCCATCCTCCACTGCACTCCCGGGCCACAGCAGAGAGCTGGCCTGGAAGAGGGGCAACCGGGACAGAATCCGGCGCCCTGACCGGGACTAGAACCCGGTGTGCCGGAGCCGCAAGGCAGAGGATTAGCCTAGTGAGCCTCGGCGCTGGCCATCTGTAACTCTGCCTTTCAAATAAACAAATCTTTAAAAGAAAAATCTCAAACATGAAGAAAATAACAACACTGGCTGCCTTTGAAGCGTGGATGTAACCAACAGCCTCTCTTTTGTCTTCTTTCAACGTTTTCCTCTGCCGCTCTGCCTTTCAAAATAATTCTTTAATTAAAATAAATAAAGAGAAGTGATCAAAAAAATCCCATCACGCAACTGCAACGTCTGGCTGTTCAATACTCTGCCATTCTCATTTTACCCTCAAACTCCTGATTTCGTTTTCGCTGAGCTGCTTTAAAACAAATCCCAAACATGGAATCGTTCCACCTAGATTCTTCCGTGTGTCTCTGACCAGTGAGGACTCCTCAGATAAATGTAACCAGGACCCATGATCCCAACCAACCCCAGAAGCAGCGACGCCTTCGGATCAGCCAATAATCAGACCCTGCTCCCTTTGACTCGATGGCTGCAAAACCGTGTTTCCAAGATGGCTTGGTCTGAATCAGGATTTATGCCAAGTCCCCCATCGTGCACCTGCTCGAGTTCTCTGTCAAGATCCACCCCAGCTCCTCCTCCCTTTTAAAGTCATTCATTTGTTGAAGAAACTGGGTCATTTGTGGAGCAGGAATTCCTGCATCCATTATTGAACATGATAATGATTGATTTGGAAACGCTTCAAAGACAGGGAAACCACCAACGATGGCTTCTGTGCCAGGTGCCGCTTCCGCTCCGAGGGAGCTCCTGGCTCCCAGCTTCGGGCTGGCCCGGATCTGGGCGCTGCAGCTATTTGGGGAATGAACCAGTGGTGGGAAAATCAATCAACCTATCAATCTCTCTAATACATAAAATAAATCTTGGGGCTGATGCTGTGGTGTAGCGGGTAAAGCCGCTGAATACAGTGCCATTATCCCATATGGGCGCCAGTTCGAATCCTGGCTGCTCCGCTTCCTGATCCAGCTCTCTGCTGTGGCCTGGGAAAGCCGTGGAAAATGGCCCAAGTCCTTGGGTCCCTGCACCCATGTGGGAGACCTGGATGGAGCTCCTGGCTCCTGGGCTTCAGATCAGTGCGCTCTGGCCGTTGCGGCCATCTGGGGAGTGAACCAGAGGATGGAAGACTTCTCTCTCTCTCCTCTCTCTCTCTGTCTTTCCTTATCTCTCTGTAACTCTTTCAAATAAATAGATAAATCTTTGAAAATAAAAGAGAGAGAGCGAGAGCGAGAGAGAGCAGCCAGCCATTATTAGTGCATCTCCAGGGAGGAGACTCACCAGGAGCAAGGGAAGGAGGAGCCTTGGGTGTGCGGATGAGCTGGGCTCCAGGCTCTCCTGGCGACACAGAGCAGGAAACTACGACCCCTCAGCACGTGGCTCCCGAAACACAGCCCCCGCGGGCAGCATCTGCTCGTCACGTTTAATAGCAGGCTTCAGGGCTCAGCCTGAAAGGGGGTATTCAGAGCGCCTAGTGCCTGAGATCAGCCCCAGCCTGGGCTCTGCTTCCGGAAGTCAGACACTGTTCAGACCCACGCCTCCCCAGGGGCGCCCTTGTGTGCAGCGTCCACAGGGGGGCGCTGCGGTGCCAGGGTATTTCTCCAACTCAGCCCGGAAGAGGGCAGGGCTGAAGGCTTTCCTTGTTTTCTTCCTTGGAATTAGGAGTCCCTGTGCCTTCCTGTCGGCTCTCAAAGCTGTGTTCTTCAGAGCTCAGAGGGCGTCTGGTGGGTATTGTCCAAGAAACAAGTGCCCAGGTGCACCGTGGCACAGTGAGTTAAAGCCCTGGCCTGCAGCGCTGGCATCCCATATGGCCGCAGGTTCGAATCCCGGCTGCTCTACTTCCAATCCAGCTCTCTGCTGTGGCCTGGGAAAGCAGTGTAGATGGCCCAAGTCCTTAGGCCCCTGCACCCACATGGGAAACCAGAAGAAGCTCCTGGCTCCTGCCTTCGGATAGGCTCAGCTCTGACCATTGTGGCCAATTAGGGAGTGAACTAGCAGATGGAAGACCTCTCTCTCTCTCTCTCTCTCTCTCTCTCTCTCTCTCTCTTTAACTCTTTCAAATAAATAAAATAAATCTTTAATAAAAAATTAAAAATAAGAAAAGATTTGCTCACATGTAGCAAGTTTAGAAAATTCTGTATCAGGGACCAGCAGGGTGGCTCAGTGGGTTAGGCCACCACCTACAACACTGGAATCCCATACGAGCACCAGTTCAAGTCCCGGCTGCTCCACTTCCAATCCAGCTCCCTGCTAATGCACCCGGGGAAGCAGCAATGGACAGTCCGAGTCCTTGGGCCCCTGCACCCATGTGGGAGTCCCGGATGCATTTCCAGGATCCTGGCTTCAGCCTGACACAGACGCAGCCATTGAGACCATTTCGGGAGTGAACTAGTGGGTGGAAGATCTCTCTCTCTCTCTTCCTCTCTCTCTCTCACTGTAAGTCTTTCAGATAAATAAAATAAATCTTTTTTTAACAACAAGTCTGTACTGACCAAAAGCAGAGATGATGATTACCCAGCATGTAAGCCGTGAACCCTGAAGGCAGGAGCGGAGTCCACGCCCCCCCCCCAGTCTCCCCAGTGTGGGAAGTCATCGGAGAGACACAGGAGACCCCCTGGGAAGTGCATGAGAGTCACGCTCAGTGACAGTTTGTGCTGAACGGTTCCTAAGGAGCATTAGGGGTGATCAAAATGAGGTTCAGAGACAGGTGTGGCCCCCCGAGCTCACACGACCAACAAGGGCACAGGTGGGATCCAAGACGGGATCACACCCTGTGCAGCGTGTGGGACACAGAACCACACTTGTTCTCGACCCTGCAACACCCCCGCCCACAAGCAGAGGGGATTGAGCAACACCCCAAGGCTGTGAGCCCAGGTTCTCGAGCGGAGTTCCCTTCTCCATGCACAAAATGTGAGTGTGAAAGCTCACAGGGGGCGTAGGCACGTGACGCGGCAGGGGAGGCACCGAGGCCCCCGTGGAGTGCTGGGGTTCCCGTCGGAGCCCTGCTTCCGCAGACCCTAGGAGGCAGAGCTGATGGCTCAAGGGGCGGGGCTCCTGCCACCCGCAGGGACCCAGACTGGAGCTCCCAGCCCCTGACTTTGGCCCCATGCCATCCGGGCTGTTGGGGGATGAACCAGTGGACGGGAGATCTCGATCTCTCTCTTGCTCTCTCTCTCTCTCTTCCTCCCTCCCTCCCTCCCTCTCTCAATCCCTCCCTCCCTCTCCTGGTCTCTCTCCCTCTTTCCCTGTTATGTGTGTGTCTCTTTTTATCTTTCTGCCTGTACTATACATTTTTAAAAAAACTCACAGAACTTGAGTGAATTTTACTATACATATGATATTATATATAGACATATATTTCAATTCGCCTTAACATAAAATCCACACACTTACAAGCAAAAAGAGCCCCAGGGGTTCCCGCCTCTCTCGGCATCACCATGATGAGTGAACAGTTAGCAAATGCAATGATGGCGAACTCTGCATAGAAGTTTGCTGTTTGTAAACTTTGAAAAAAATCAAAACACCGAATGAAAAATTCAACAACAGTTTCACAGCTGGAGCGTAATGGCCAGGCTGTGCCAGAGACAGCCCACGCGTCCCAACGCGATGGCAGGAGCCTGCAGGGAGGCCGCCCCGCCTGCTCACAGCCCTGCAGCAGGAGAAGGCAAGAACAAGGCACCAGAGGCGGACGGAGGAGGTTCCAACCCGGACCCCGCCAACGATCCACGTGACGAACTCCTCCAAGCCTCAGTTTTCTCATCTATAAAATGGGGTGACCGACGCTGTGCCCCAGGGCTGCTGTGGGAGTGTGATGGGGTGAGTGGAGAGAGACCTGGCACGTGTGGCCTCCGGAGGACGTTGCTCAAGCGCTGCCAGCGTCCCCGGCAGGAACTACCCGGCATAAGCATTTAAGAGGCGACACAAAAATCAGATCCACTCAGGTCACCAAGGCCAGGCCTTCGGAGGCCGGGAGGAGGGAGGGGACTGCACGGCACCAGGAGGCCTCCACTTCAGCCCTTCCAAGGGGCCGCATTTCATCTGACCTTGGAGTGGCTGCCAGGCTGGCAAACTGCACCGAGGGCCTTGCCACTGTCCATGCCCTCTGCCCTTCACAGGATAGCGTCCTGCACGGGGTCACAGAACTACACACAAAGACGCGATCCGGAACCAGTTACAGCAGCACAACCACGCTGCTCATGCGATCACTCAGCTACGCAATGACTTTCTAAGGAGTTCTAGGGACAAGTGAAAATGCTGGCCAGTGGGACATGAGGGAAGAGGCAAAATACAACCCCCAGGAAAGTGGCTCTGATAGTAACTGACACCCCCCCACCAAGTGCAGACTCTGGGTACCCAAATCCCCAGTGCCAGCTACTGTGCACTCCTGTCCCCCACACCCCATGCACCCATAGTCACTGTGCCCTGGCAGCCTGGGATCTCCAAGAGCCAGCAGGGGCCTCCCACGGCATTCAGCAAAGATGGATGAGCAGGAGAGGGAAGGGAGAGGAAGAAGAAGGTAAGTTGGAAAAGAGAGAGAGAGGAGAGGAGAGGGGAGGAGAGGGGAGAGGACAGGAGGGGAGGAGAGGGGAAGGGAGGGGAGAGGAGGGGAGAGGAGGGGATGGGAGAGAAGAATAGGGGAGGGGAGGGGATGGAGAGGAGGGGAGAGGAGGGTGAGGGGAGGGTGAGAGCAGGATGGCAAAGAGGGGAGGGAAGATGGAGGAGAGGAAGGAGACAGAGGCTCACAGGAGGCGGACGGCAGACTCACAGATCCAACACCTCTCCTGTCTGCTGTTTGGACTCCCTGAAAGCCTGGCCCTGCGGTTGGGAATGGACCCTAGGCAGGGGCAGGGCCTGCACCAGTGGGACGGGCAAGAGGCCTCCCCCGAGGGGTCCCCTGAGCCCTGGGACGGCAGCAGCCAAGTCTCCAAGGCCCGACACTGCACGAGCTGCAGGCTGGAGGCTTCTCCAAACCTGCAATTATCCCCGTCCAGCCCCGAGGGGGAGGAGACCGCAGGGAGCCCCGTTCGCAGACAGGGCGCCGTGAAAGCCTTGGGCATTTCTGCCCCTCTGACAGCAAAATCAGAGCAACCACAATCCCGGGGGACGTGCACCGCCCTGTCCTCCCTGGGTGAGGGGAACAGGCGCGCACCGCCCTGTCCTCCCCGGGTGAGGGGAACAGGCGCGCACCGCCCTGTCCTCCCCGGGTGAGGGGAACAGAGAGCTTCCCCTGTCATGGTGGGAATTAAATCTGTCCCTCCCATCACAAAGTGTCTGTCAGAAAGTGGACAGATCCACTACGGGCTGGAGAACATCACAGGCGCTATTCTTACCGAACCAGCACTTATCCAAAATCACTGGTTTAGCAGCCCCAGCTACCTGGAAAATGGCAGAGAAGCAAAGCCGTGATTACAGGGACAGAAGCAATGACGTCGTCACAGCCAGGACACGCAGTCACACACTGCAGGAGCCAGGTGGGCGCTGTCCGTGGTGCTGACAGGCTGGGCCACTGGGATGGGCGCCAGCTTTCTCTGAACCCTGGGTGCTGGTGACCCCTCTCCCTCCCCTCACCGAGCCCTGCAGTTAGTTCCTTCTGCCTTCCTTTCTCAGCATGGTGACAAATTTTCCATCTCTATGTCCCCAGAGAACCAAAGCAATCACGCCTGAGTGGCACACAGTATGCAGCCGATTTCAAGTGTTTGGAGGTCTTACTGTCACCCACCAACACCTCCATTCTCCTGCCCCAGAAGTCAGGTGAGGGCAGGCAGCCCTCATGTCCTCCCCTAAGATGCTCCCCGAGTGCACAGATCAGAACCTGGGGTCAGTGAGTGGGCGAGTGTCCACGCAGATCGGGGTGAGGTGGCCCACACATCAGCCGTGGGGAGGGTGGAGCGCTCAAGGCACTGGCTGGAACTGGAATGATGAAGATCTCCCCTCCAAAAGGCATGCATGGAAATGAGCCTCAATAGTCAGGGGAGTCCCGCTCTGCCAGAAATGTGCCTGTTCCTGCGGTGAGTGCCGGTGGAACCCCCTTCTCTTCAGGGCAATGCAATGTCCAAGTGCATCTGGAAAGTCACGAACCCTTCAAAGCCCACAAGCCAGGGACAGCCAGGCTCACTCAAAACCCAACAGGACAGAGATGCACACTCCACCCACACCCAACCCGGGGCACAGTACCAGGCCTTGCAGACCCTCTACACACCCCGGAGTTGCCCGCCATAAACCCCAGTCCGCACGCCTTCATGCAGGCTTTCATGGAGCAGACCCAGACCGAGGGCCAGGACTCGCAGTGTTCCCCACAGCCCTAGACTCGTGATGCAGGCTCTCCGTGGTGTGCACCTGTTCCCAATTCTCCCTGCCCTCCCGCGCCCACCATGTGTGGGTGCAGTGCAGCCCCTTCCCACACGACTCGCTCTGGCCATGAGAACAAGACAGGCCATGCACACAGCAGCCCAGCACCAGCGGCAGAAGGCAGCGGGCCCAGCTCTCCTTCCTGAGAGGCCTCCGCCCCCATGAAGACCATGTGGCCAAGGGATGGCGCCCCAAGACGAGGTGTGAGGAGACGGGAACCACACAGACGCCTGAGGACAAATCTAGCTAAGCTGGATATGCCCCTGCCACCACAGACCCCAGTGTGATACAGACACTGGCTGCTCTAAGCCCAGAGCTGGGATGTCTGCTATGTAGCGCCATCACATCGTAGCAAATCAATAAGCTCCCAAGTCTCTGTGCCGGGGGCTTCGAAACTGCTGCCTCCGAGGTTTTGTAGCTCAGAGACTTCATACTTCCCCACTCGGTGCCCCCTCCCGGCTCTGCACCCCCAAGTCTGGATGTGGTGCTATCCGGCCCAGCTGCACACCCACACCCATGCTAATTCCTAGAAACCAGCCCATCTGCCTTTGACTTCGCCTCAGGGGACAGCTGATCAGCCTCACTCTCCAGAAAACCAGCCCAGGAAGCAGCAAGCAGTGGGAGCCGAACCTAAAGACACACTCCTCCTCCCTGCCCCCACGGTGGATCAGGCAGTCCCTACAGACTACGGGGCTCCTCAGCCAGCTCCCACGTTTCCATGACAACCTGCGTCCCCAGCCCCACCACACCTGAGGGCTTGTGCGGTTGATTTGAAAATGACACGATTCTATCCCGAGCCTTTGTGCTGCTGCAGGATGATGGAGCATCCGCACCTTCACCCACTTCTGCTTCCTTGTCTCTGCTTCTTCCCGGACAATGAGAAACCTGGAGAGAAATCCTTTGCCTTTAAGAAAATCTCATTCCTTGAACTCATACTAAGTGTCAGTTCTGCACTATCTGGGTTTTCAGTTTTTATTCTTTTTTTTTCTTTATTTGAAAGGCAGAGTTAGAGAGAGAGAGAGAGAGAGAGAGAGAGAGAGAGAGAGAGAGAGAGAGAGATCTTCCAACCACCAGTTCACTCGCCAAATGACTGCAATGGCTGGAGCTGGGCTGGTCCAAAGCCAGGAGCCAGGAGCTCCATCCAGGTCTCCCATGTGGGTGGGAGGGTCCAAGCACTTGGGCCATCCTCTTCTGCTTTCCCAGGCACATTAGCAGGGAGCTGGATAGGAAGTGGGCCACGGGGACTGGAACCAGCACCCATGTGGGATGCCGCAGCTAAGCCACAGAGCCGCCCCACCCAGTTTTATCAGTTTACTTTGTGTTGCCGTAACAAGATACCTGAGGCTGGGCACTGTATAAAGAGACTGGGCTGGCCTTGTGGCGCAGTGGGTAAAGCCCCGCCCAAGCGCTGGAACCCTGTATCACAGTGCTGAGTCGAGTCCTGGCTGTCTCGCTGCCAGTCCAGCTCCCTGCACCCACATGGGAGAGCTGGATGGAGTTCCTGCCTCCTGGCTTCAGCCAGGACCAGTCCCAGGTGTTGTAGCCATTTGGGGAGCAAACCCGCAGATGGAAGATCTTTCTTTCTCTCTCCCTCTCTTCTCTCTCTTTCTCTCTCTCTCCTCTCTCTCATTGTCTCTCTCCTCTCTCTCTCTCTCTCTCTCTCTCTCTCCTCTCTCATTCTTTCAAATAAATAAATCTGAAAAATGAAAAACACAAAGAAAAGAAGTTTGTGGCTCTCACAGCTCGGGCAGCTAAAAGCTGAGATGAGGCAGCCCGGGGGCTGAGCCCGCAGTGAGGGAGGGGGGGAAAGTGCAGGGGCAGGGATCAGGTCGGGAGGAGGGAGCCAGGGAGATGCAGGGGCCAGGCTCGCTCTCGCGGTCCCAAGTCACTCTCCTGGGAACTAATGGTGTCCAATAAAAACCTCATTAATTCCATGGTGCCCCAGTGCCTTAATCATCCCCCCACCCCACCCCAGGGCCCCACCCCTTAGAGGCCCTGCTAATCCAGGGGACCACATCCCGCCCGTGACCCGCACAGCAAGGCTACCAGTGAAGGCACTCGGAGGGGTGAAGCAACCTGCTCCTCATCACACAGTCAAGTGACAGCAGGGCCAGAACTGGACCCTTGGACCACGTGGCTATCCAGCGAGGGTCCGGTCAGTCAGCCCAGGGTGAGGCTCTCCTCACTCTACTCAGGCACTGGGCTCGATCCTCAGTTGCCCCCTCTCTGAAATGGGCATGAGCAGGGACTGGCCATCCACACCCCCAGCTATTGGTCAAGTGCACAGTCCATCCCTGCACCCGCCTGCCCTCCTGATGGTACCAGGGACACCGACTTGCCCGGTGCACGCCGACAGTGCCTCCTGTGAGTCAGGTGCACTCACACTGCTGCCTCGTGGGGCGCCCACTTCCCAAGGCCACATGTGGCTCCCTGGCTAAGGACAGGGAGCGGAGGCCACACCACCAGGGGCTCCGGTCAGGCCCCCACCTCCTAACCCTGCTCCGTGGGCGCATGCTCTGATGAGCCAGTCTCCCATCTGCAGCACAGAGGAACACTTTGAAAATTAAGTGGATTAACACACGGATAGCCATCAGGACAAGTCCCGATTTCCCTTAAAGTCCTTGCAACACGGGGAGATGGACCTCACTAAAACACTCAGTTCTCCCTACCCTCCCACACCCCACACCTGTAGCTCCACCCACCCTGCAAACGTCCTGGAGCCATCTGCCGATTCCCGTCTCTCGCTGCACCTGCTCACCACCTGGCTCCCTCCTGGCCACCTCGTTCCCTCCACGTGACAGGCGCAAATCTGAAGCACACACCTCCCCTCCAGACCCTCTACAGGCTTCTCCTCCCCCACAGGACACAGTGTACCCCCAAGGCTCCCCCGTGCCCGCCAGGTCCTCTCTCAGCCACGTCCCAGCCTCTCCTCCCACACTCCGGCTCCCTCGCCTCACTGCACCTCCTTCTATAGCCTTCTCGCCATGCAAACCTCCTGCCAGACCTGCCCGCCCCCTGGCCCCAGCTGCTTCGGCCTGCGGGGTGTCCTGACTCCACAGCCACGAGGGCACTCCTTGGAGCTCCCACACATGAGGCGCGCAGCTCTGTTAGCGTTTGCTCCCGATGCCTCATCCTCCAATCACTTGGATGTGCCCTGTTTCCCCCTTGAGCCTTGGAGGCCCTTGGCTTCCTGCCAGATACAACAGCTTATTCCGGGCAACTTCCTAGCCGGGGGACGAGAGGATGAGGAGTAAGAGCCTGATCCTCTCCAGGCTGCAGTTTCCTCAAAGCCTGGAGCTGTGCAAAGCCCGGCGGCGTGTGAAAGCCTGGTGCACGAAGCCCAACGTTCTACACCAACGCTCCGTGTTCCTGCCTTTGAGGGAGCCGGAAAAAGTCCCCGCTGCTTCTCAGAGGAGAAGGTCCTTGGGGCTAAGTGTCCTCCAGTGCCTCCGGGAACAGCAAGAGCAAAGGGCCTGGAGGGGCTCTGAGCACTTGTAAGGGCTCTCCAGGGCCAAGACAGCAGACAGGAGACCGCCTTGCCTGGCAAACACTGTGCCTCCTGCAAGCCAGGGCCTCCACACTGTGGCCTTGTTGGGCGCTCCCTTTGCAAACAGGCAATGTGGCTCGCCGACCAAGGACAGGTGCAAGGGCCAGACCGCGGGGCTCTGACCGGGCTCCGTGTGGGTGACGGCTGCTCTCTGTGCATCCGTTTCCCAGAGGAAGAGTGGAGCACACCAAGAGGGGGCAGACTCGCCCTGCACACAGAGAGCACCAAGAGTGAAGCCGGCGTCTGTGGAAAGAAGTGGTCCCCTGTCCTCAGAGACATTTGGCAATCCTGCACAGGGGAAGGGGGGGCAGGGGAGAGCGATAGGCAGATGCTCTTTCCTCCCCAGAAAATGCACAAGCAGAAAGAACAATATCGTATCTTTATTTTAAAAAATTTTTTAAACAGGCAGAGTGGACAGAGAGAGAGAGAGAGACAGAGACAGGTCTTCATTTTTGCCATTGGTTCACCCTCCAATGGCCACTGCAGCCGGCGCACCACGCTGATCCGAAGGCAGGAGCCAGGTGCTTCTCCTGGTCTCCCATGGGGTGCAGGGCCCAAGCACTTGAGCCATCCTCCACTGCACTCCCGGGCCACAGCAGAGAGCTGGCCTGGAAGAGGAGCAACCGGGACAGAATCTGACACCCCAGCCGGGACTAGAACCCGGTGTGCCGGCGCCACAAGACAGAGGATTAGCCTAGTGAGCCACGGCGCCGGCCGCATCTTTATTTAAAGGCTCCTTTCAACTCCGTGGACACAGGAATCCAGTGTTAGTGGAGATTTCAGTGGACTGCACCGTCAGGGTAGGATGTGGTAGAAAGCACACGGGCAACATCACTCGGGAACAGGCACAACATTTCCTCAACAGCCGCCTGCTTGCTCGCTGCCGTTCGGCATCAGATCCACTGAGTCTGCGCTGGCACAGACCCGGGAGGGGAGAAGACCTGCCCCATGACGGCCCGGCTCACGCGAGCAAGGTCTCTGCCGTCAACATTTGCTTTTTGGTGTGAAATGCACTGAAGCCCATTAGCGAACCGTATCTTCCCCCTCCCCCCTCACTGCTCAGATGAACAGCGTAGAAGCCCCTCTCCCTCTCTCCCTCTCTCTCTCTCTCCCTCTCTCCCTCCTCTTTCCTTTGAGCCCAAATGCCCTTCAGGCCACCCCCCTCTCTTTCTGGATGGCACCGCCTCAATGCTGGATCCTCAGAGGGGCTCTTGTTAAGGAGTCCAACCACAGGTGCACCTAACACCTCATCCAGCAAAGCAGCACAGGGCTGGATTCACCCGCTGATACAGTTATGGTCACCAATGTGCAGCAGAGCCCCTGGGGAGGTGAGAAGGACAAGAGCCATCGTCCACGTCCCTAAAGTTCATGGTCAAGTGCAGGTAGAACGTCCTGAGAGGCTGACCCACGCTGCTCCAGCAGGGGAGCTTACAATTCGCAGCCCCGGGAAGAAGGCTTCTCCAAGGTGGAGGAGCACAGTGGACACAAAGCAGAGGGCTGTGTCTCCCAGACAGTGTGGGAGGATGATCTAGGTGCCCCGGGGCACAGGCCCCCGGAGGGCGTGGGGAGCCGCAGCCTCTCAGGTCCACCTGAGTCCTGCTCCGCCCCTCACCTGCTGCTTACAGCCCGGCGTCTCCAGGAAGCACCGAGACCCCCTCATCTCCTCAAACCAGCATCCATGCAGAGTTGTTCTCTTTCAGAATACATTTCCGACTCGGTCACTGTATCTCCCTAAGACAGGTTCTGAACCCCACCGTGCTCACGACGTACCTTCAAACAGCATAAAACTGTGCAGGGTTGCAAAGGGCTTAAAGACCTGAAACATCACCGGTTAAGTCAGCAGGCACTGCTACGCAATCCCGCTACAGGGTGACTGTGTCTGTCCCATAGAGCCTTCGACAGCTCCGGAGCGCACCTGCGCACCCTTCAGCACCACGGCGCTGTCCACTGCCCGGGCCTGGTGTCTCACAGGCTCACGTGGCAAAGTCTTCTGGTGGCCCCTTTCCGTGGGACCCACAGCAAATTAGACTCTGTTAACATCACTCTGCCTGTGAGTACTTAGGGATCCCCCGGACTGATGCTGCCAGAACACTGTGGAGACCTGGTTTGGAGCAAGCAAAACCTTAAACTGCATTGTGCGTAACAGGTAAAGCCGTCTCCTGCGATGCCAACTTCCCCTATGGGTGCAGGTTCTTGTCCCAGCTCCTGCTGATGGTCTGGGGAAAGCAGCAGAGGATGGCCCAAGTGCTTGGGCTGCTGCTACCCATGTGGGAGGCCTGGAAGAAGCTCCTGGCTCAGTCCTGGCCACTGTGGCCACCTGGAGAGTGAACCAGCAAATGGAGGATCTGCCTCTCTCTCTCACACTCTGTCTGCACCTTTGACTTTCAAATAAATAAATGAATATTTTAAAAAGAAAAGCTGGCCACAACTCAGCTGTCCCTCTGCAGAGGGTCTTTTCAGTGCACTACCACGTTCACTGCACATGGACTGAGGACCACCGATTGCTGAGGGGTTTTGCTTTTCCCATCTTCCACCAGTGCCTCTTGCACACAGCTCTCCAATTCCTATCTCTGGCTCTTGCCTCTCACTGCCACTCTAATCAGCATTTCTAATCGCCCATGGGGATTTTCCATTTGCTGGTTCATTCCCCAAATGCCTGCGACAGAGACCATTCAGGAACCAGGAACTCAATCCAGGTCTCCGACATGGGTGGTAGGGACTCAACCACTTGAGACATTACCTGGTCGTGCACCAGCAGGAAGCAAGAATCAGGAGCAGAGCTGGGACTCCAGCCCAGGCTCTCTGGTATGGACGTGGGTGTCCGCTGTACCATCACCCGCCCTGGACTCTGTGTCCTTACGTGCCACCCTCATCATCCCACCTCCCAGCTCAAGAGCTGCAGCAGCTTCCGATAACCAGCGGAAGAAACCAGAGGTCCTGGAACCTGGACCCGCAGCACAGAGTCTAACTCTCACTGCACTGAAAGGGAACCCATGGCCCAGCAAGAGGGAGTGCCTTGCTCAAGATCACATAGTCCACGCGAGTCTGCGGCAGACCTGGATGCCTTGCGCTATTGCCAGCACTCGGGGTGCGTTCTGCCTGACTTCCAAAGCCTGGGACGATCCCCCAGACCCACTCCCACCCCAGGGCTCCTCACTCCCCCTGGCCACATCTGCTCCTCTGAGCAGGTCTTCTGCATGTGGTCCCACCTGCTGCGCCTGCTCTTCCCTTCTCCCCACCCATCAATCCTTCAACACGTGGCTCCAGCCCCGCTCCAAACCCTGAGGAGCCACCTCCTGCTGCTTCTGCCCATGCCCAGCCCTCTCCTCTGCTCCACAGGCCGCCCTTCAGCCATGTTAAGCTATTTCGTGTGCAGGCACTTTGCCACCTGGCTGACAGCCTCATCAAGGTCAGAGTCTGTGAAGTAGATATTTTTAGGTGCACAGTCCCAGGACCAAGAGCAGGTGTGTGGTTAACACTCTCTGCTGGGCTGGGCTGCCACTGTGACTTCCCACTTCCTCAAATGAGGAGCCTGGGCTTGCAGAAGAGAACCAAGATGCAGAAGTCACCCACTGGGTGCCAGGTGCACCCCCTCTAGTGTACTGGGTATGGTCCATGTAGTTCATTCCCTGCCCAAGTTCATTGAAAGAAACCAGTCTGCTGGGCTAAGGTGGCACAGCCCTGCTACGGCAGACACCACAGGCCAGTGTCTCTTTCATGTCCACTCAGAGACACTTCACGAATTTTAAACGAAATGTTTCTCCCTTAGAACAAGGTCCTCCTCGCCTCCCTCGCATCATGAACTTGGCATGACCAAGGTGTCTGCTTCTCCTCCCCGGAGGGCAGACTCAGGGCGGCCCCTCCAGCGGTCCTAGTCGGGGGCATGTTTGTTCCTGTCTTCTGAGACCTCAGTTCCAACATCCGATCTCACCCTGTGCACGGAAAGGTGTCTGTGGGCTTCTTAAATGTTCTGTGCAAAAAGGCAGGGACTGACTGGGCGCCGTGGTGGAATCTCACCTCTGGGAAGCAGCACACAGGCCTCACGCTTTTGCATACTTGCACTTGACACTCACTGTCATGGCTACATGACCTTTCTTCTCCGCCAGATGGAACACACACACATACACACACACACACAGCAGCAAACCCAGCCCATCTCTCCCTCCTTGAACATGGATCCTTCTGGCCCATGCCAGAATGAAACCTTTCTGCAAACTCTTGAATTTCAGCTTAAAAAAAAAAAAGAAAAGAAAAGAAAAAGAGCTAGCCAGGTTGCCTGCCTCCCCGCACTGTTCTGAAAACCAAGTGAGAGATCCTGGAATCGTGGTGAAGGCTTGGGCGAAGCAAAAGCACACACGTGACCATGAGATCTTGCTTTCAATCCCCATGAAGCCTTGCGACCTCGGCAGGGGGCACTCTGGACACCCCGCCCCCACTCCCCGTGGAGCAGGCTCGCCCTCAGCCACGTGCCTTTGTTCAGAGCCACGCCCAGGGTGTTCTACTCTAGACTGCACCGAGGGCCCTGGGAAACTGCTCTGGCTACTGCGGCTGCGTTAATCCTGGCTGGGCCATTCATTAAGGGAAAAGCCACACAGGAGAGGGAGCTATATAAATATTTTAAACAGGCAGGCGGGGCTCTGACCTCCGAGAGCTGCTTGTGTGGGGGGAGGACAGACCCCATGGCCACCGTCAGCCACTGTAATCGTCACCTAACAGCCCATCTCTCTGCCTCCATCCACGCTGTGCCCCTGCCTGAAACACCCCTCCTTTCCCCAGCCCCTGCACTTCTGAAGTCCCTAGTGACACTGGGGTCTTTGTCCCCCAGGGTTCAGATGGCAGAGCTGAGTTTGGGCGGGGCACACAGTGACCGAGCATCCAGCAGGTGGACACCTGGGGCTGCGCCTTGTGCCGCTGCTCCCCCAGCCCTCCCGGAGCTCCTTCCCGGGCCCCAGGTCTCTCCAGAGGCCACACTCACACCACAGCTTCCATCTGGGGCCCCCTGATGCCGACGTCCTCTCAGCTTCTCCAATGGCCACCTCCTTTGCCTCTCGGCCCCCACACGCTCCAGAGAGGCACCTGCTCTTCTCTCTGCCCCCTCCACCGGGGACCAGGCTGAGGGTCCCTGCTGGGGCCTCCTCCAGTCCTGTACTCGCCCTCACGACACCCAGACACCCGTCACCTTCGTCACCATCTCCCGCTGAACTCAGTCTGCTTAGCTTGGGGGGGGGGGGGGCAGGGAGGCATCTCCTTCCCAGGTTCCCTGGCACCCAGTCTTCCTGACAGAGCAAATGTCTGCTATGGAAGAGGTGCACACAATACCCACCCTCCACCGGGCGGCATGGTGGAGGAGCTGCTCCTGCCCCGGGTGTGCGGGACCTGTGCACAACACCCCCGCCCCGCACCTGTCCTCTGTGGTCTGTGCCAGCCGGGGCAGGCCATGTGCCCCACCCCCTCACCCCCAGAGGCCTGGTCAGGGCTGAGGGCCAGCACGCTTCCGGCCACTCATTCAGAAGCTGTGCAACCCTTCTCCACGATGCAGTTCTGAAGCCACACCCCCTGCCCCGCCCACCCGCTTTGGCTATCTGAGCACAGAGGTCCGTCCAGAGGGGCACTCCAGCAGGGCACACACACACCCTTCCCCCACCCAGCTGGGGCAAAGCCTGGCAGTTCATCGCCACCCCAGAGGGTCACAGCCGGAGGTGGGGTCCCCCCCGGGGCTGAGCAGAGGGGGCCCGCACTCCCATGCACCCCAGGATACCTGGGTAAGGAGAGCAGCCTGTTAAACTTTCATCCTGGAAATGAGCCTGCAGGGCCAGAGGCCAGTGGTGGGTCCTCTCCTGACCCACGGGTCTCCTCCACGGGTCCCGGGAGGCTGCCCCTCCCAAGGCAGGGACCTGCTCACACAACAGCCCGCCTGCTTTCTTCCCGTCACCCACCCTGGGCTGAACACATTGTTCCCACTCATTCTTTCCAACAACACATGTGTGCGAGCTGGCCATTCAGTCTCAGAGGGCGGAGCCCACGGATGGATGGGAGGTGAGCTGTAGTGTGAGCGGTCACACCTCTGTGCGGGCCAAGGACTGTTGGCCAGACTCCTGACTCAGCCCAGAGTCAGGGGCCATGCAGGGGCGGGGGGTCCAGGCTATCCACCCACCTCCCCCCCAGGGGGCTGCACCCCAGCTCATGTGCTGGCCTCTGGGGGTTGAGCGTGGACAAAGCCTTCCCCCCAGGGCTGCTGCCAGGAGTCACAAAGCACACATCCTGCAGGTGCGAGGAAAATGTCCCTCACGCTCCCCAAGCCCAGGATGACCCCTTGCAGGTGCCGCTGGCCTCTGCGCCTCCGCCTCCGGCCCTCAAACCCCAGGAGTCACCTGCGGGTTTCCACCCCTCCCCAGAGCAGCCTCGCGGGCACCTGGCTGCGCCTGCAGCCCCACCCAAGGCTCACAGCTTGCGGGCAGCGCTGGGCAGCCCAGTGCTCCATTCGGATGCCAGGCAGGGCGGGGGCACCGGCTGTGGCCCACAGAGCCCTGGGCGCCCCAGCGAGACAAAGCAGAAAGGCCAGGGCGCCTTTGTTTCCGGCCACACCCAGGGCCACAGCCCCGCGGCTGAGGCCCTCCGCTGCCATCCCCACCCTCCCGCGGCCCAGCCCCAGTGGCCTTAACCCTTCCGGGGCCGGGGAGGCCAGCGCCCGCCGCGGGGTTATTTTCAGCGGCGGTGAGGGGTGGGAGGCGCTCCCATCATGGCGCTGTCTCTGGGTCCCGACTTCGGTCTCCCGTGCAGGGGCCCCGCGTCCACCTTCCCCCGTCCTCGGGAGGGGACGGCGCCGCCTGCGAGGAGCAGCGAGGGCCTCGCGCAGGAGGCCCAGGTCCTCCTCCCCATGCCCGCGCGGGGGCCGGGATCCCCGCGCCCCTCCCTCTTTTGTTCGGCTCCGCATCCTCTCCGGCCGCACGGTCCTCCAGCGCATCCCGTGGGGGGAGGGGGCGGCAAGCCCGCGGGGAGAGGGGCCGGAGGCGCCGGCCCCGCCCCGCCGTGCGGGACTCCCCCCTCATTGTCCCCAGAGACTGGGGGAGGGGGCCGCAAGGCCGAGACCGGCCCCGCCCCACCCGCGGCGACGCGGCAAGCTTCGGGTGCCGCCCTTGCCGGCCCCCCACGGACCCCGGGCCCGGGCAGCGACACCCCCCACACCCACCCCCACCCACCCCACGGAGGACGGCGGCAGGGCCCGCTTACCGTGATGTGCGGGATGCTCTTTTTGCCCTGGTAAGACATGGCCCCCTCTGGCGCCCTCGGCCCGGCCGGCACGTACGCGGCTGGTGCGCCCAGTCGGCCTCGCTCTCGGCCCCGCAGCCCGGACGGCCCGGAGGGACGTGGAGAGGCGCGCAGGCTCCTCGCGCGCGGCTGCCCGGCTGCTCGGCCCGCGCGCCGCCGCCGCCGCCGCTCGGCTGCCCGCACCGCCCGGCTCGGCGAGGAGGGCGGGAGGAGGAGGGAGAGGCGAGGGCGGGAGGAGGGGGCTGCAGACAGACAGCTCCTCCCGGCGGCGCGGAGCCGAGCCCGATTCGCCCCTCTCGGCTCGAACCAGGAAGCGCTCGCCTTCCGATCCCCCCTCTCCGCCCCCGCCCCCGCCCTCCCGCGCGGTGCTCACACCCTGGGCAGGGCCGGGGCCTCGCTCTTCCTGCGGTTGGAAGGGTCTGGTTTCCAGATTCCTTTTAACCGCAAGAGCCGGCCCCGGGGTGCGCGGGCGGAGCCCGCGGGCAGCGCCACAGGTGCGTGGCGCCCGCACCAGGGATCTCCGCCACACCTGCGCCGGGGAGGGGAGCGGGCCAAGAGCCAGGGACCCGCCCCGGGTGCTGGGCGCTCCTTCCCGGATCGCGCCCCACGCCCGCGCCCTGCGGCCCCGTCTGCCCACCCGCCGCGCGGCTCCCTGAATGGACCACGCGTTTTCCATTGCCAGTTCCAAGTCTTTATTCCCGCCGCACCCTCTCCCACCCTAGACAAAAGGACACCATGCTCCCACAGTCATCTCTAGGGCCTTCCTCTCCAGAATGCCGTCCCGAGGGAGCGCCCCTCCCAGGCAGAGGGCCTGCCTCTGGACAAGGCCCTGATTCACAGCCCGCTGGCCCACTGGCTGCAGCAGCCGTCAGCACACAGCCGCCTGGCGTGGAGGCCACCGGGTCCCCCACAGGCTTCCTGCCAGACCTAGCATGCCTGCAGAGCGAGGCCATCCCACAGCCCCCGGAGCAGGCCAGGGTACTGGAGAGGGACAGGGCTCTCCCACCCTCTGCCAGAATTCGCTGGCCCCGGCGAGGGCGGGCAGAGGTCAGGGCACAGTCTGATTACAAGAAGAAATGGACGGGGAAGCCCCCGCAGCGCTGGATGGGCGCCCCCAGCACCAGACAGGATTCTCTGCTCTTTTGCTGCCTGCAAAACCCACACCCGTGGGTACTGTTTTTGGGGTTTTTAATCCATTTTCTCTAATCTCCAGGGGCCACACAGAGGGAGGGCAGCCCCTCAGTTGCTGGATGGAGCTGGGGTCCCTGCCCTCCACCAGCAAGGTGGCCTCCGATGCTTGGTACTCCAAACAGGAGTGGGCTGAGAGCGCTCAGAGGAGAGGCTGCCGAATACTCCGAGAGTCTAAGGCCATAACTTTCCCATTTTCCTGATGAGAAACTGAGGCTTGCAGAGGTGAACCGATGCACCCCAGCGCGAAGCAGCAGAGCAGCGTCTGTAAGCCAGATTCACTGTGCGCCGGCTCCAGGCTTGGGCCTTCCTGCCAGGAGAAACGCCCTCCCACCCCAACACCCTCCCGCCCCACCCGCCTCGCCCCCGGCTTCTGCGATCCCTTTTGGGCCCTCAATCCAGGTTCCACGCAGCTGGGCGTTCCCTGCGGTCCGTCTGGAAATCTGCGCAGGGACGCTCCGGAGATGCGGACAGGACCACGTGTGCCTCAGGGGGCGGAGCCCCTGCCGCGGTCGGCCAACCAGACCGCAGCTCCCAAGCCGACTTCACGGTTACAAAGCGCCTGCGCGCAGAACCCCCTCCTCCCGCCCAGGAAAGGGGGTGCGGGGAGGGGGGAGCCTGGGCGCCGACTGCCTAGCGCAGGAGCGGCGAGGCCCGCCCCGGAACCCAAGCCCGCTGCACCTCGAGCCCCGCGGTCACCAGGGCCACATAAAGTAACACACTCCGCGTGGGGGAACCGCGGGCCCCTCCGCTCCACAGGCCGACCCTCGGGTGCCTCGGGGCCTCCGCGCGCCAGAGGCGCCGCCTTTTGTGTCTGGTCCGGTGGAGGAAGGGCAGAGGGGGCCGGAGCGGGAGAGGCGAGGCGACCGGTGTCTCCATGCGCTGTGCGGCGCGGCCGCGCGCGGACTCAGCAGAGCGAGGGCCAGGCTGGAGGCCACGGGGACATCGGCCGCCGCTCCAGCAGGGACGCGCCTCGGGACAGCTCCGGGCCGCGCACAAAGCGCTCGCCTCCTGAAACCACCACGCCTGGACAGCACTGGGAGAAGACCGCACCCCCGTCTCGCCGTGGGGAAGTGAGGCCTCCCCCGTGGCTGCTGCCCCGGTGCTGGTCCCAGCGGCGTCTCGGCTCGGGATCCCAAGCGAGGTCGGGCCAGCAGGGAAGGGGGCGGGCGGGGGAGGCGAGGGGGAATGAGGAAGAGGAGTCCCGGCTCCCGCGCCCGCACCCCCACTACACACCCCACTCGCTCCCGCGAGTTCAGCACCACGGAGAGCTCCCGAGCCACGCAGGAGCAGCGAGCGAGGCCCGAGGTGACTGCTGCAGCCTGCGGCTCCTCCAAGAAGCCCTCCCAGATTTCTGCCCAGGTCAAGCATTGCCTGCCTCTGGTGCACTTAATGCCTCGCCTGGCCACTAAGCGGGGAGCAGGGTTCATTAAAGCGATCATAAAACTCCACAGAGAACAATTGTTGAGCGCTCACTACCTCCACACAGATTTAATTCTCACAACGTCTGTCACTCATCCACCCCGGCAACTTCTACAGGGTGGGGTCTGGCTGGGGAGCCAAGCACCCAGCGTGTCTCTCGAAGCAGCACTCGGGGACTAGGATCTGGGGAGCGCGCAACTGCCCACTCTCGGGCCGGCCCTGGCTCTCACCCCTTGGCTCCTCTACTCCCGGCATCAAAGGGGAGGCCCTGCGGGACCCCAGGCCTGGAGTGAGCGCCCTCCTCCCTGCCGCTCCTACCGGGAAGCGCCCAGAGGCCCAGGTTCCGCCCCCAGCTCCACGTCCAGCCTGCTCTGGGCAGTGGGCAGCGTCTGTGCCCGAGGAGCCCTCGGCGGCGGCGGCGCTCGCGGGAGGGGTGTCCAGCGATCTAAGTCAGTAACCAAGTCCTTCCCAGATGGGTGGAGGGCGCCCGGGAGAGGCTCCTCGTGGCCGGAAGCTGTGTGACCGCGGCTGAGCCCCGCCGGGTGCGGGTCCGCCGCAGGCGCTCTGTAATTAGTGAGCTGGTGGATCGGGAACCGGCGCCCGGGGTGAGACTATTCCAGAGGTCCCTTCGCCTCTTAGGGGTCCGTGCGGCTTCTCTGGCCAACTTACTTCCCCTGCCGGAACCCGGCTCTGCAGGCGCGGAGCCGCGACCGCACCTCGGCGCTCCCTTCGGGTCTCTCGGACTCTGCCGGCCAGCCCTGACCCGGCCGAACCGCACACCCACTCCGGACCTCCCAGGACGAGGTGGGGGAGGGGTCGCGCTGTAGCTCTCCCAAGCCCGGTGGCCGTGGCCTTGGTACTCGGCCAGGGGCACCGTCCTCCGGGCGCCTGCACCCTGGGATCCCGAGGGCCCCGCCCCCCACCGCGGTCCACGCGCGCCCCGAGGGTACCTGGCCATTGTCCCGGCCGAGTGGCAGGGCGCGGGGCGCGGGGCAGCGGAGGTGCAGCGCCGGCGGTCGCTCGTCGCGCTCGCCGGGGGAACTGACTGCGGAGCCCGAGGGCTCGCTCGCGTCGCTGGCTGTGTCCTCGCTGCAGCCGGGCCCCGGCAGGCCGACCGCGTCGGGCCGGCCCGCACTGCGCGGCGTGCGCGCCGAGCCGCGGCGGCCCACGCTGTACGCGTCGAAGTCGATGGTCTTGTTCTCGTAGGCGCCCTCCACCGCGGCGAACATGCCGCCGTACTTCTGGCGCGGGGTCTGCGCCGCGCTGCCCGGCCGCGCCAGGTACACGGGCAGGTCGTCCTCCGTGTTCCACGCGCGCCGCCGCTCCGCCATGCCCGCCCGCGCCCGCCCGCGGCCCTGGCCGCCGCCGTGCGCCGCGCTCCGCGCCTCGGTGCGGGCCCGCGGCGGCCCAGGCGCGACTGCGGCCGGGAACGGGAGGCGCGGGGCGGGGCGCGCGGCGGGGCGGGGCGCGGGGCGGGCCGGGGCGGGGCCTCCGGGCGGCTGCGGGCGAGCGCGGCGGCCGGCTACAAAGGACCGGGAGGCGGGAACCGCGGCGGGGGCGGGGACGGTGACGTTCCGGAGCCGCAGCGCGGAGGGCGGGCGGCCGAACCGCAGTGCCCCGGACGCACCCTCACTCCCCGCCCCCAGACGGGACGCAGGGCGCGAGGGAGCGAGGGGTGGGCGCCGGAGCACGCATGCACACACACACACACACAGGTTCGTGCCCGCACACCGGGCAATTAGAGCAAACGCGTGCTAGGTGCACGAGCATGCTGGCACACACCAGTCAATCACACGCACTGCCCACACACACGGGCTCCTTCACTCACGCACACCATAGACAATTTTGCACACACACACACACACACACACATGCTGGTACACATTCTGTGCACCGCACACAGAAATCCTCATTTGTCACAAAATTGCGCACATTGGTGATTGGTGCACATTGGACGCGGCACTCACCACCATCTCATTGAGCTCCTGCTAGTGCCTGGCGCTCACACAGGCACTACCTTCAGGGCTATGGGCAAAGTAGAGCAGGCCCCTGCCTGGGGGGGCTGCCCTTCTGGGGAGAGACGGAGACCCCCGGCAGTGCTGAGGCCAGACTGACCACATCTCTGGTCAAGAGGGACGTGCAGGGACACGCTTCACAGACACGCAAGACACACGTGAACAGAGGCCCGGACACAGACACCAGGCACACTGCAGGGACAAAGAGCTAGCCCCAAAGTCCCAGGCAACTCCACCCAAGTGTGCTCTGGGCAGGATGCTCGCACACAAACCCGGCTGGAAAGGAGGGAAGCGAGCTGAAGCAGAAACGCTGTGGGGAAGGGCGCACAAAGAGCTCCCTGCGCTCGCGGCCCTGGCAGGCTCCCAAGTATCCCATCCAGGGGCCTCTCCCATCCCCCACGCCTGCGCTTGCAGCTTGGGGGCCCTGGACGGGGCCAGGCAGTGGGCGCGGTGGGCTCCCCGGGGTGCCTGCTGCAGCTCCCTCCCTCCTCCTGCTCCGAGGGCAGCCACCAGCCCCCTGTCCTCCATGAATTCCAGGGAAAGTGCCTCAGGAGTCCCCCGGGACCCGAAGTCCCTACCCCTCTGCGCAGAGTCCAGACGCCCAGCAAGGCCGCGCGGGGGTCATGGGGTCCCTGTGGGAAGCATCCCTTCCCCCAGTCTGACTCTGCCCTCCCTGAGCTGGGATCTGTTCTATCAGCACCTGGCCCTGCAGGTGCGCGCTGTGGCCTGGGAGAGCCCCAGGCAGTCAGGGGAGGCCCCTTCCCACTCCTGTGGCTGTTGGATCTCATAGACGGAGGCTCTGGGGACCGCGGATCTGTGGCACCTCCCTGAATGTACTCTCAATCAGGAGAAGTTGGTGGGGTCCTTACCCCCCACTGGGCAGAGGAGGAAAGAGGAGGGGCAAGTGCAGTGTGCCGTGCTCAGGCTCATCCACCCATTGGGCAGGTGGCCAGGCTCGTGCTGTGACACAGGTGAGAACAGAAGGCGTCACACCCCAACCCCGTGTCCTCCCACCCCGCCCTTTGTGTCCTGTGCAGACTCCTGGCCCAGATGCCCCTTTGAGGTCCGGGGGACTCCAGGCTGCACCGCAAGAGCCTTCAGCGTCGCAGAGGAAACCTGTCTGTCCTGTGAAATGCTAGTCCCAGCACAAGCCAGGCAGGGCAGCTTCCTGGTGTAGACCTCCCAGAAATGCCTTCTAAGGCCCCGAAATATTCACAGTGACAAAACCCAGAGAAACAGCAGGGAATCCGAGGGCCTGAGCTGCACAGAACTTCTGAGGCCGATCCTCCCACTTCCTGCGTGAGTTTACTCTCGACATTTGGAGAGACAGCCTTGCGGGCTCTGCCGATGCTGGCAGAGCGCTTCCTGCCTTTTACAAACCCTCTCGTCTTGTGAAGAAGGACTTCGGAGGGAGCGGGGCCAGGACGGAGTGGCAAAAGAGCTGTTTCCCCGCAGGAGCAGAAGGGAGAGCAGAGGCTCCCAGGTATGGAGTCGTCCTCGTGCCAGGGGGCACAGCAGGCGCCTTGCGGATACGATCTCCTCTGTGCCTCATTTTACAGGCGACACAGTGGCGGCTCGGCTCCAGGAGATAGAGACCTCGCCTAGGGTCGCAGCTGCCCGGCGAGACTGCAAGTCCACTGGCACAGCCTGCACCCCTCCCCAGGAATCCTGACTCAGGCAGTGCTGTTGGGAGAGGAGAGAGACAGGAATCCTGTCCCCGTGCAGGCGTGAGCAACTAACCACGTGACACACATCCAAGGCACACCGCGTGGCCCCAGCTGCGTGTCGGAGACGGCCACCCTCGCCACAGCCCTTCCTCTGCATCGCGTGTGCGGTGCCTGCCTCCGTGAGGTCTCCGCACACGCTCTCCCTCGCCACACTCTCTCTCCCCACGGCTGCGCCTTTCGGGTGCCCCGTGCAGAAGACCCTGCCACCTCCACCTTCAGTTCCCTGTTCAAGGTGACAAACCACCAGGGAGTGACTGGGCACTGAGTCTGAGCCCTTGCCCACTGCACTTCCGCATCTCAGAGCACAGCGGGGTGTGGGTGAGGAAGAGTGGGGGGGCCATGGGGGCCTGGTCTGGCAGAGACCTGCAGAGGAGGCCCAGCGAGCCTGAGCCAACTCCCCTCTGACGCCGGTGTGGCCGCTCCCTCTTGTCTCCCAGCTGCCCCAGTCCTTGGGGGAAGGAGCTGTCGTAAGTGAATTTCAGGGTGACATTTGCAGAAGGTCCGACCTTGAGGGCGTCCACGAGGCTGACGGCAGAGGGAGCGGAGTCAGCTGGCGGCAGACAGAGAAGCAAGGCCGGCTCAGCCCCACTGCACATCTGGCTCAAAGGGCCCTAAGTTCTATAAAGAATGTGTTCGTGAATGGAGGCGGGGGGCTCCTACCTGCTGTCTGGTGCATCACGCTCTAGGCAAACCCACAAGGCAAGCCGTAGGTCGCTGAGCTCACCTGGGATACAAGAAAAGGGGCTCAGAGCGGCCGAGGGATCTGCCCAAAGGGATCTGCCTGACAAGTTGATCCTAAACAGCCACTTTCTCTGCCGTCTCCAAAAACGTGCACAGGAGACAGCGGCAGGCAGAGCAGTGGCCCTCAAAGATGCCCGCCTCCTAACCGCCCAGCCCTCGGAAGCTGTGTTCCTGTTACTCCACGTGGCAAACGGGAAGTTGCAGGCATGCTTAAGTCACTGACCTTGAATTGGGAGCTCATCCGGGATTATCCGGGCCGAGCCGGTGTCACCACGGAGTGTTCGCAGGAGAGAGGCAGAAGAGTCAGAGCCAGAGAGAGGCGGTGACAGCACGGAGACCTGAAGATGCCCTGCTGTGGGCTCGGAGACAGGGGTTGGGGTGTGAGCCAAGGAGCACGGGCAGCCTCTGGGGGAAGCAGGTCCCCCCACCAAGCTTCCACACCCTGACCTTGGCCCAGGGAGACCCAGCGAGGAACGTGACCTCGAGAACCCACAGAGAACACGCTGCTCTTAGCCATTGGGCGGTGCACCGGGGAGACCATCAGGAAATTAACTCGGGCATAGGCTGCATGGTTATGTGCGGAATGTGGGTGTGACTGAGAAAATAGTTTATTCCCCGCCCAAATCAAGGGAGTCCTGGATTCGCTGCCTTTTTGTGTTATGTCAGGGTTTCCAATGCTTCGTAATGAACCCACAAGAAATCACACATTCAACAGGGGAGAAAAAAAGAGCATCAAATTGTGGAAAAGCATACATTTTAATGTACAAAATTACACAAATTATACATTTAACTAACATAGAAAAATACATCTCGGTAACAAGAGAAAATGCTGGCCCCTTTTAACACAGCACAGAGCAAACATCACACCAATCCTGAAAACGGGGGGAACGGGGAGCTGAGTCAGACGCAGAACAGGTGGGCGGCACCTGCGCGGCCGGGGGGGCTCTGTCCTGCTCCTTGCAGGCAGGGGGTGGGGAGGGTCCAGGAGGGGCCCCAGGCCCAGGAGGGGAGGCACAGGGCTGGGCTACCAGAATTCTCACCCTGGTTCATCAACACGGGCTCACAGGAGCCCCGTGGACGAGCGCAGCCACAGGGGTGGGGTAAGTGTGGATTTGCGGCCATGGAACCTACAAGACGTGCGAACTGATGTCTGTGCTCAGTACTCTCCCTGGAGTGATCAGGCCCCTGAGGTTTTGCCAAAAATGAACTAACGCACAAATCTCGCTCACGGCCTATTCCAGGGGAGGGCCCCACGCCCCACCCTGAGCAGCAAACGCTGGCTGGAAAGTTCGCCTCTGTCCCCAGCCCAAGCCGGTGGCTGCCACCCCAGCAGCCCGCAACGGTACAGCCCACAGAGTCCACTTTCACAGGGCCGGGGAAACATCTCCAATGTCCAGTGCTGGGTGCTTGGTGCTTTAAAACCCTGCCCCCGCTGCTCCTGCGAAGGGCTTTGGGGCTGACGGTGGGCACACAGCTGGGGACGAGAGCACCGGGCCCACAGCTCACGTTCCCCCCATTAGGGCATCCGTCCTCCTCGTCCCAGTGAAACCACGTCCAATCCCACTGCCTAGACGCCCGTTCCCCATCTCTGCAAGTACCACATGGTGTCACTTTGGGAGGTGTCCACAGAGCTGTTGGCAAGGTTTCAGACGGGTTTAACAACGCCTTCATCTGCCCCCCCCACCTCACCCCGTGCCGCCAGCCCATGAGCCATCATTCGGGTACCCTTTGGCATGGCCTGACGGTGAATTTTCAGAGACCAAGAAAGAACAACGGCGCTGGAGCGAACCCTCATCTTCCTTGCTTCAGCTCCCTCGCGGTCACCCCACAGCTCTGTGGGCATTCACGCGGAGGGACCGGAGCAGGAGTTAGAAAAGACCAAGGGGGCTCAGGAGCACCCAGTCCTGCAATGCTGAGTCTACTGACTTCCTGCACGCGCTTTAGGGCCAAGGCACAGGTGATCTTTTCCCAGAAATACTCGAAAGACAGCAGAGGTCGGAACACATCAACAAACCCAGGGGGCAGAGTTTGTTCTCTGCCTCCCAAAGGCACCAGAAGCTGTCAACGCCTTTATTTCCAATCCCGGGAGGAATGGAGCTGGTCACGGGTGCAAATGCCAGCGGCACTCTACCTCTGTGGTACACTTGGCCATGGTGGACTAACCTTCTTGGAGGAGTCTAGGATGTAGGCGATTGTGCCCGGGAGATTCGCTGAACATGCCTACGGCAGCGTCTGGATTTCCACGTGGACGTGCGGGGACAACCACCAACTGCCCCACGTTGCAGCTCTGCTGTGGGGGAGTCGGATGCTGCATCACCCCACGCATGTCATTGGCATGAGGCTCCTCCCTGCTTAAAAGGCCCGGTACCGGTGAGGTTAACGGACTCACGGGCAAAAACGACCCAGAGGCCAGCAGCTTTCCCCCGCCGCCTCTGAGCACACGAGCAAAAAAATCAATGTGGACGTAACACAGAAGGAACCCCGGGCGCACCTCAAATTTAGTTGGCTCAGGGCATGGGCGCATGGGAAGGGCCCTGTGGTTCCCTCCTGACCCTGCTGCCCATCAGACTCCCCAGGAGCTGGGCGGAAGGATCCCTGTCAGGCCCCACCCAGGACACCCTGCCTTAAGAGGCCTGGGCCCGGCTTCTAGAAAGTTCTGCAGGTGAGTGGGTGAAGCCCAGAACTACGGGGTGCAACCCCCACGTCCTACAGGTGGCCTGGGAAGGCGATGGCACAGCTCGGGACAGCTCCTCCTCCCGCCGCGCGGCCCCAGCTCCAGCCAGGAGCCCTTCCTGGGCCCCGCACCAGCTGTGTGGAGAAGCAGCGGGGGCAGGTGCGGTAGGAGAGGCCTTGCGCTCTGTTCTCAGACAGCTTCCCGTCCCCCCCTGGAATTCTGCCCGGAAGCCTACGGAGGCTGCGCGCAGCAGCCCGGAGGTGAAGAAGCCCCCCCACCCCGGCCTATAAACTTGGCTCACTAAACTGCTGAGTCAGACAGACAGGCAGGGGCTCCCCCGACCAAGAAAGGAAGACAGATCCCGGACAGTAATCCCGGCGCCGAGTGACTCGCACAGCTTTAATCGGCTTTGCCACTCGGAGTTCACGCTGAGACCAGGCAGGGAGGGGGTGTGGACTTAAACCCCCGGCACTCAGGCCCGGCCACGAAGTCGGCTTCTACGGCTCCCGGCTCCTCCCGGGCGTCAGACACGAACTCGACAGCAAAGGTAAGGATGCCTTAAACTAATTCGCGTTCCCAAGTGACTGGGGGTCATTTCGGAATCGCAGGAGCCTGCACTGGGGCGCGGGTGGAGAACCCTCGGGGACCACCTGCTGTGCCACCTGACCAGGGTGGGGTGGGGTCTGTCCGGCAGCCTGTGGAGTGGGGGCGACAAGGGTGCTCACACCAGATAAGGCCGGAGGCGCCCCCCCCCCGCAGTGGCTACTCCAGGTCTGCTTTCTGGAGCCCCGCACGGCTGGCCCACCCAGGCAGGGCAGGGCACGGCCCACCTCGGCCCGCAGAGCCGCCAGGCCACGCTGCCTCCGCGTGTCTCTGCCGCCACACCTCCAACATACCTATTTTAGGATGCAGCCGAGCAGCTGATGGAGAAACGTTGCCATGCCAACCCGCGGGCTGCTGCCAATCACAGTGTATGAACGCACCCTACAACCATCTGACGAGCTAGTCTTTCCTTAGCCTGGGACTTCTTCCACGTTGTCACGAAACAGATCACTGGGGTCATAACCATACACAGTAGGTGCATAATAAATAGGAGTTGACTTAGCGACATGCACGACACGCGTGCACAGCGCTCGTGTCCACAGGGTACTTTCCCACCCACTCAGGCGCGGGTGCAGAGGTAGGAGTTTCATTAAACCCATTTGCCAGGTGAGAAGATTGAGGAAGGGCCGTCACTTCTGCTCTTGGAGCTACAAGATGTGGGACGCGGACCGGAGCCTGGCTGCCTGGTTATAACCCTCATCTTCATCTCCCTCGCCAGGCGCTCTCTGTCATCACCTCCAGCAGCCCCACCTGCACACATCGAAGAGGCAGGGTTCAGCCGAGGGTCCAGCCTGGCCTCCGAGGGTCTCCCGAGTGCCGTGGGATGGACCACTTTCCCCAGAGGCGCCTCGCCGGCCCTGGTGGGTCTCAAAGACTCCCCCTGGGGACCCTGAAAAGGACAGAGGGGACAACAGGGTGGCGAGAGTGGCAGGCAGACCCGGGGCAGCTGATGTTCGGGGACCCAGGAGCAGGGAGGCAACACCAGTCACAGCCACTGGGGCCTGGCGGGGGGTCGGCCCGGAGAAGCCCCTCCAGCCACGGAGGAGCCGTCAGGCCCGAGACAGGGGCTCCCAGAGGAACTTGCTGCGTTTTGATGCCTGAGCCATCGGTCCCCAGGGGACCCCTCCACCCCGACTTTGCTGCCCCCGGACCCCCAGGGCCGGCCGCCGCACCTGGCTCTCGTGCTTGTCGGTTAATGCAGGAATGGAGCCTGGGGAGCAGTAGCTGCACCCCCAGGAACGCATGACCCCTGCCCTTGGCGAGGGGGGGGAGCGAAGACACCTTTGGGAAACGCAGGGGCAAGACAGGAACTCAGCCTCGCTGGGCAGCTGCCGTGTGCCCAGCCCCCAAGGGCGGTGCTAGCTCCCCGGCTTATCCACTGGGAGCTCGCAGAGGAGAGGGGGCTGGCCCGCAGAGGGGGCCCTGAGGCCGGCTGGCTCCCCTGAGGCCCTCGCCTCTGCAGGGCGGGGCCCGGGGGACGCAGTGTTGGGAAAGGAAGCCCGCGCTGGGGCCCAGCCCTCCGCATCCCACCTTGTCTGCCTGTCTCGTCTGATCCTGGCGCAACCCTTGGTGGGGGGCATGGCCCCACTTCCCAAGTCTCAGCCAGGAAGTGGACCCCAAGTGCTAGGCCTGTCCTGCCAGTCAATGCCCCCTTCCTTCTTCACAACACTCCACAAGCCTGCCAGGCAAGGCGCCAGGGGACCTTCGGGTCAGGACGGAGGAGCCCAGCCAGGCTGCCTGGCAGCTGTCCAGCGTTTTCCCGCCTGTGAGCCCCAGCCAGGCTGCCGGCTGCCTCTGGCCCAGGGCTTTCGCCCACAGAGCATCACTGAGCAAAAGCAGATGGCGCCCCGCAAGGTTACGGGCGAGCAGAGGAGGCGATGGTAGGGGCGGGGGTCTGAGGCCCACCGGGCTGGGGGAGGGAGCTGGCAGCAGCCGGGAAGACAGAGCCCAGCGCTGATTTGCCAAGAAAAGCCAGAAATCCAGACGAGCATTAAGAACCGCCTGGTTTTAAAGTGTCAAGAGAGAAAAACTCAACACAGGTGCTCGTACACCCATGTCCACAGCGGGGTCAGTGCCGGCAGCCTGCATGGATGGGCAACGTGTGCCCGAGACTGGTGTCCCGACATCTGCCGCGCCACGAGCCCACCTCGGAGACAGGTGACAGAAGCCAACCAGATGCAGGACAAGCCCTGCACGACGGTGCCACTTCTGAGGTCCTGGCGTGGCCCGGGAAGGGGCAGGCAGGTGCCGGGGCTGGGGACGGGGAGCGGGCACAGGCTTCCATCGGGGAAGATGGTGGTGGTGACGCTGCACCACGGTGAACGAGTGCTCCGCGCCCCTGAGCTGGGAGCTCAAAGCCGTCACCGTGGTCAATTTTATCTCGAGTTTTAAAAACCCATGAGCCAACAAGGTGTACTTGTGGACTGGATGTGGCCAAGGGTGGCCCGAGCGCTCGCCTAGGACTGGAGACGCTCTGAGGGCTGAGCCAGGGCGGTGGGGCGCATCGTGGCTCACCCCATGCTGCCCCCAGTCCATCCCCAGCCGCCTCCACGTCCCACCAACCTCAGTCTCACTGCACAGGAGCGGGACGAACCGCGGCTTCGCATCAGCTCTTCCCGTGCGCGGGTGGACGTCAGGTGCGCCCGCCGTTAGCCCCTGCTGCCCGAGGGGTGGCCTCACCGTTCTGCCGTTCACAGGGAACCGGGCAGAGGAGAAAGTCTTCGGCCCAAGCACAGCCGCCGGGCCCTGTGGACGGGGTGGAGCCGGGGCCGCAGGCTCGGAGCACTCGGGGCACCGTGGTCACGGGGAATCAGTTCAGGGACCCCAGATGCATGAGTGACACCCGGTGAGCTCTCACTCTGGAGGCAGGGAGGTGGGGCTTGGAACTCAACCAACAGAGAACGCAGGGGAGGCCACAGCCTCATCAGGGGTCAGAGCTGGCGGGGCCTGGAAGGTGTGGGGTCGCAGACAGGAAAACGCGGCAGCAAAGAGCAGCCTCCACGTCGCCAGCAAGCTGAGGTCACAGGTGGCTCTCCGGACACGGGGGATCTAAGCACCCTCCCGGACGACCGGACGACAAGCCACAGTGAACTCAGAGCCCAGCCCCCAACAAGGGCTCCCTGGCCACCTGGGGGCCCAGTCTCCTTTGCAAGTCCGATGGCGCCCCCGAGCCCGCTGCCCAGGGTGTGCAAGGCGAGGACCTCCACCTTCGCCCGCATCTCTTGTAGGAGCTCTGTAACACCCATGGGCCCCCAGAGGTCGTCCAGCCAGGCCCCATCTACCCGTGTTGGGTGGGAAGTGGACAGAGCCGGAACACTGGGGGCAGAGCGTGCTTGTGTGCGGCTGTGACGGAGGGACGAGGAGCTGCATGGTGCACGCACGACCTCGGGTCCGGGGGAAGCCTCTTGCAGCGCGCCAGGCACTTCCCAGACCACAGCTCATTCAGTCACCAGAGCAAATCTGTTGAGCAGGTGTCAGGACGTCTGGAGGAGGTATGGAGCCTGTACAAGGTGGCAGAGCATAGGCGTGGTAGGGCCAGCCAGGTCTTTGGGACTTCAGCCCCCAGGTTCCCGTCACCCCCTGCCCCAGGCCCATGCCAGCCAGCGCAGGCTTCCTGCAGCCCACGGTCATCTCAGGTCGCTCGGGCGGCATCACGCAGTGAAGAGACGTCTCCGTGGAGGACTCGAGCCAGGGCGAGGGCGCTCAGCTGGGAACTCGGCCCCCGAAAGGCAGCCTCCATCCTGGGTCGGCTTCGCTCCTCATCAGCGGGCAGGGCTGGAACTCGTTCCCGCTCCGTGTGCTCGCTTCTCTCTGTAACAAGAAAAGCACAGCGGTGGGTAGCAGGAGGCAGACGCCAGGAAGCTGCCGAGCGCACCAGACCTTACGCTGCGGGGCCACGTTAGTCTGGCGCTGGGCTGCTCTCCTGGGCTACCCGGACACGAGGGATCGCAGCTCTCCCAGCACAGGACCGACAGGCAGGGTCCTCTCTGGTCTATGTGTGACTCCGTGACTGACGTGGAGTTACAAGTGACTGTGCCTGTGCACACTGGGACAGAGAGGGGGTCTGGCCTCCCGAGAGGCCACTGGGCATGGGAACGGACCCAAAGGAAGACAGAAATGGAGGTTGTCACGGACGGCTTCAATCATGTGCCCAAAGTTGACGGAGGTCCTGCTACAGGGCAGGCTCGGTGCTGGGTGCTGGGGTCATGGCGCTCGCCCTCCTGGGGCCACCGTGTGGTGCAGGGGAGAGCGAGATGGCCACAGCAGGGCCGGAAGGAACGAGGGGGAGGGGTAGCAGGAGAGTGGTCAGACAGCTTTCCCGGCAGCCTGTGCAAAGGCCCTGCAGAGGCCGAGGACGGGCGGGAGAAGCCAGTGGAGCAGGCAGCAGCCATGCGGCAGAGCGGACACAGGCTGGGGGGGGGGGCAGCACTGGGCCTTCGAAGAGCCCGAAAACGCCTTTGACAGAAGGAGATGAAGGGCGGGAGGAAGAGGAGTCGGGGAGGTTCGAGCAGGGGTTTTCTGGGCAGAGGAGACGGCTCGGGCAGAAGCCAAGTGCTGGGAGAGGGTGCAGGCTGGGGGAGAGGGTGCAGGCTGGGGGGGAGGGTACAGGCTGGGGGGGAGGGTGCAGGCT
>CM027405.1:3080916-3102420 GCA_015711505.1 Sylvilagus bachmani | reverse complement strand
CCTCGCTCCTCGCTCCTCGCCCGCGGCGCACCTGCGGCCGACGCCGGTCCACGCGTGGCTCTGGCAGACACGGAAACGTGATTGCAGCCGCTGTCCCAGAACTGATGGACGTGACGTGGTCACCTCCCACACCCACGCAGGACGCTCACAGACGACAGTTCCCGGGAAGTTGCGTTTGCAAACGGCTACAATCACAGAGATGCCCAGCTCCTGAGCAACCAAAACCACGTGGGGGTCACATGTGACCGGAATTCCAGAAGAGCATGAATTAACGATGGTCACCGTTTTCACATAGATGTGCTATGAAGTTAAAACAGAGGTGGGCGCCGGCGCTGTGGTGCAGTGGGTTAATCCTCCACCTGCGGTGCTGGCATCCCACATGGGCACCGGTTCAGGTCCCAGCTGCTCTACTTCCCATCTAGCTCTCTGCTGTGGCCTGGGAAAGCAGTGGAAGATGGCCCAAGTGCTTGGGCCCCTGAACCCACATGGGAGACCTGGAAGAAGCTCCTGGCTCCTGGCTTTGGATCGGTGCAGCTCCAGCCATTGTGGCCAATTGGGGAGTGAACCAGTGGATGGAAGACCTCTCTCTCTCTCTCTCTCTCTCTCTGTCTCTCTGTCGCTCTCTCTCACTATCTATAACTCTACCTCTGAAATAAATAAATAAAATCTTTAACAAACAAACAGAGGTGGGCTTTGGTGCAGCAGTGAAACCCCACTTGGGATGCCCAGGTCCCATCTCAGGGTGCCTGGGTTCAAATCCCAGCTCCACTCCCCATTCCAGCTTCCTGCACACCCCAGGAGGCAGCAGGTGACGGCTTAAATACCTGGGTGCCTGCCGCCCGTGTGGGAGACCCAGCTGCAGCTGTCGGCTCCCAGCTTTGGCCTGACCCAACCACATCTTGGGAGCATCTTGGGAGCGAGCCAGCACACTGGAGACTGTCTCCCTGCCTTTGAAGAAACTAAAACAAACAAACATTCAAAAGAAAGAATAAACCGGCAGGTGGCGTCTACAGGGAGGTTAAACCATGGACCAGACGCAGCCGAAGAGAGATTTAGTGAATTAAAGACAGACCCAAGGAAATCAGAGTTCTAGAGCTGGGGGTGGGCCCTTCAGAGGAGGCGGCCTCTGGGGGACAGAGGGAGGCCCTGCGCCCCCACACAAGCAGGTGCAAGGGGGAGCGGAGAGGGTTCTGGGCGGAGTCTAGAGGCAGACTTCAGCTCAGAGGCCGCCAGCGGGCTGCTCCGGCCGGGGCCAGACGCGGAACTGCCCATCCACTTGTTCACGCACCGGGAACTGAGTTCAAGGCTTTGGGGGACACTGGGACGCACACTACCCACACGCCTTTGTCCCCAGGAGCCTCGCAGGGCGAGTGGACGAGAAGGCCAGGCATAACGAGACACTGGCTGAACGGAAGTCAACAGCGGGCTGGGGAGGGTCAGAGAAAGCTACTTCGTGGGGACATCAGGATGGACTTCCTGGAGGAGGCGGTGAGCTCACGGTGCTGCTGATGTGGGGATCTCTGGGAGGATTCCTGCCCCGGGAGGGAACCTGGAGCAGCCAGCTCTAAGACACCGGGGGTGGGGACCAGGCCGCAGCCTCACACTGCAGTCCCTGGAAGGAGCCAAAGCGTAAGTGGATCACGGTGAAGATCCCAGGCAGGGAGGCACCGCACGGCGAGGCGGGGGTGGGGGCGGGGAGAAGCCCTGGGGTATAGGAGAATGAGGGCAAAAATGGGGACGCCAGCCCGTGCCCTACTTACTTCCAGACCTTTGTGGAGACGAGAGCTCCGTAGTGATGGCACGCAGTGTTGACGGGAGCGCCCACGCCCACTGGCGGCCCGTGACACCACGCGATAAACCCACGGCCGTGCAGCCTGCCGTGGGGACCCTGTGTCGCCTCCCGTCCCCTCTCTCCCTGCTCCGTAGCTCAAGGCACAGCCCACCCAGCCTGCACGGTGCCTGGGAGTACAGACCCAGGGCCTCTCCTGCCTGCCGGGCGCCCAGCCCCCACCATCTCGCACCTGCTTCCAGGCCTCCCCCAGCCACAGCAGGCGCCATTCCTCGACGGCTGATGGCCTCACGGCTGGCCTCAGGCCACTGTGGCAGGGCTTAGGGCGGGCTCTGTCCTAAGCTTTTCTAAACTGCCTCTGAAACCCAAACCTTCCCACAGTACACAGCGCCCGCCTGCACACTGCACCCTCCAGCCCTGGCCACCACGCAGCGTCGGGTACCTGCGGGGAGTGAGCCGGGTGGAGGTGGATGCGAGTGGCCCCACTGGACAAGCCCAGCGAGTCTTCATTCTCTGCCCAGGGGGTTGGGGGATGGAGGTGGGGGCCACTTCCATCCACACTTCCATCAGGGGCAGAAGGAACACCAAGGAGGCACGTGCCCCGGGGGACATGGAGCGCGGAGTCAGCCCAGGGCTCCGGGTAGAGCACAAGGACATTCCATGATGACCCAAGACCAGGACAGCAAGCTCAGCCACACCACCATGATCCCTCCCCGCTGCCCGGGAGGCACGGTTACCAGTCTGCACTCACAGATGGGGGCATCCAGACTTGGACGACACCTCCCATGGGTTCCACAGCCAGTGGGTGGTGGAGAGCTGGGATTATTTTTTTTAAAGGCAGAGCGAGGAGAGATCAGTCTTCCATCCACTGGATCAAGCCTCAAATGTCTGTAACAGCCAGTGCTGCGCCTGGCTAGAGACAGGAGCCTGGACCCAGAGCTCCATCCAGGTCTCCGTATGGGTGTGGGGTGTCAGGGACCTCAAGTACTTAAGCCATCCCCCAGGACCTCCCAGCCACACCTCAGCAGGAGCAGGATCAAGAGCAGAGTCGGTGGGCTGGCAGCGCCGGCACCCCATACAGGCGCTGGTTCATGTCCCGGCTGCTCCTCTTCTGATCCAGCTCCCTGTTTATGGGCTGGGAAGGCAGTGGAAGATGGCCCAAGTGCTTGGGTCCCAATGCTTGGGTCTCCCGCGTGGGAGACCCAGAGGAGGCTCCTGGCTCCTAGCTTTGGATCGACACAGCTCCGGCCATTGCAGTCACTTAGTTATTGAACCAGCAGGATGGAAGACCTCTCTCTCTGCCTCTCCCTCTCAAATAAATAAACAAACCTAGAAAACAAAACCAAACAGCAGAGTCAGGAGTCAGCAATCCTGGCATGGAGATGCAAGTGTCCTGGGCGGTATCCCACCCATTCGGCCAAATGCCCGGCCCCGGGACTGCAGCCAAGACCCGCCAGGCTCCAGGGCGCAGCCTGCTAAGCGAGTCGCAGAGAAACCACGGCACAGGCCCAAGCAGACAGGAAGGGGTTTTCAGGCACAGCCGTGGTCGGGGCGGGTGCTGAGCACGGACAGATGAAACGTTCATCCATCGATTGTGACTCCTACTGAACGCAACCCAGGTCCAACAGACTCCCTTAGGGAGGGGTCAGCATGTCCTGCAGGTACGAGGAATCCAGCGTTAGCTGCATGCAGCCCCGCCCCCCCGCCCCGCCCCCCACAAAAGCCTCTGCAAATTGCGAGTCACTCCGTCTGCCCCATCTGCTCATTCACTCTTGTATTTTAAGTGAAGCCTGCGCTAATGACCCACAGTATGCCGGAAACAGGTCTGGTGTGATGGCGGTGTTTAAATTAGCACACGCACTGTTCCCAGGGAACTTTCTAGAACATGTCCTGGCGGCGGCAGTGGAGGAAAGAACGGGACGCAGGGCGGTCCCCAGCGGTATCGTGGCTGACCGGGGGCGGCTTGGCTCTCCAGGCCGTGCCGCCCTCTGCCCCTCACCTCCTGCCGGCCCTCTGCCTCAGGGGTCTCTTCTTGCTGCTCAGCCCTGGGGTCCCAGGGCCCCGAGCTGCTCACTCTCCAAATGCTTCACTGCACCCCTCAAACCTCCACTGGGGCACGTGGGACGGCTGCTCGCTCAAAGTCCTTTGGATCTGTCCTCCGTGCCAGGGAAACGTGTCCCAGGACGGCTCTGGCTGTCGGGAAGTCACCCGAGAACGGGGCTGAAAGGAGACTTGCGGCCACGGGAGCAGCGGCTCAGACGCCCCAGGGGGCCTGTCGTCGGCCACGGGGATCTGCTTCCAGGGCCTCCCCGGCTGCCGCAGGCCCCTGAGGATGGAGCCCGCCCCAGGGCGCACCTGTTCCCTCTGCCACAAGGCGAAGACCAGGCAGAAGACCACCTTGCGGCTCTCGGGTCCTGGGCAGGTGCGGTGAGCAGGTGCGGGTCCACCTCAGCCAACGGCCACCCGTGTCCAGCATCTGCCAGTGTCTGTGGCGTGCTCGCTCCCGCCGTGGCCGGTCCCCGGGCCGCCGCTGGGACGTCCCTGAGGTGTTGGTGGGAATGCACACATCTGGCTCTCGGGAGCCAGCCCCAGCCCTGCAGTGTGCGCGTGGCTGGGCTGAGTGTACGTGCAAGACAATGAATAAATGAATGAATGAATGAATGAGAGATATCAGTTCTGCAAAAAACCACAGGCAAGGACCAGCTATTTTGGTCACTGCAGTAGATGTTGGAAACGACAACGTCATGACGGAGAGAAGCTGAGTCACCGTATAGAGTACCGCGGCAGCGCCTCCAAATTACTTCCAAGGAAAGGCGTCTGCCCCCAGGTGAGGCGCCGAGGCGGAGGTGCGGGGTTCTGAGGCACTTGCCGTCTGCATCAGTGCCGTAGGTGACGCGGGCGCACACGGCACCTGCCTCTGCAGGAGGAGCTTCTTCCTGGGGTTCCCAGGAGGAGGGGACAGCCACAGGGGCCTGTCAGGTGGCAGAGGAGCAAGGGGAGGGCGTGGCCTGGAGCTGTCACTCAGGCCCCGGGCCCAGGAGCGGTCTCGAGTTATCCGACCCTGGGACCTGGGGGCTGTGTGGGGTGCTTGGGGTGTAGGCCCTGAACTGGTGTGCACAGGAGTGTGGGGGGCTCCCAGGGGCCTCGCTTGCTGGCCGCAGGGACGAGCTGGTGCTGTCAGCTGCCATCTCTCTCTCCAGCCAGCAAGGACCCCAGACGGCAAAGCCCTGGACAATGTGGACAATCAAAACCAAGACTAAGCGACCCGTGTGACCTCGGGCCACGCCTGAAGTGACAGTCCCCCCACTCAGGGGCTAACAACGGCACTCAGGGGCCCTGGGGAAGGGCAGAGCTGGGCCTGGGTGTTCGTGGAGGGGCCAGGGGTCAGCTTCCCGGGCCAGCGGCCCTGTCTGCGGAGCTGGCAGCCATGCACCAACTAACCCTGGCGTGACCATTGAGTCTGCGCAGTAGGGGGTGGGGGTGGGCACAAGGGCGCCGGGGAGAAACAGCGCGGGCCAGACAACACACCACCCTCCCTGCGCTGCCACGAACGCCCCCATCGTATGGGGTGTGGAAAACACAGATACAACGCGTGTTTCGCCAAATGCTCTAATCTGTATCTCGATATCGAGATTCATCGGGGCCATTTACTTCCCCTGTTCTTAACACTCTGGTCTAATTGATGGACTTGCTTGGGAGCCGGGCTCCTGGGCGTATTGATCCTACCTAGCAATATGGCAATAAATCGTGCACACGTACGACGGCCAGACCTGCAAGCTGCCCGCCCTGGGGAAATCCGGAACCCCGGCTGTCTCACGGCGTCGCCTGTCTTTAACTTTATCGCCAGTTTAACTCCCGGCAACAGCCGTAGGCATCAGTGGCTGTGGAAACCTCTGCTCCCGTGAGACGGCGGTTCCACTTCTGAGCCTGTGTCCTGTCTACGAAGACCGGACGCAGAGACGTGACAAGCACGCGTATTTGTCACTGCAAACAAAAGGTCGCAGCTGCTGGGAACATTCTGCGTCACCCACCCACACAGCGGCCCCCTAGGAAGTCCCTCTTCTTCCGGGTCTCCCACGCGGGTGCAGGGGCCCAAGCACTTGGGCCATCTTCCACTGCTTTCCCAGGCCATAGCAGAGAGCTGGATGGGAAGAGGAGCAGCCGGGACTGGAACCTGCGCCCACACAGGATGCAGATGCCACAAGCAGAAGCTTAGCCGGCCCCAGCACGTTCCATCCTGGTGTCCGAATGCACACAGCCAAGCCCAGCAGTGATGTGGTGGTGGAGCGCTCCCGCGGTTCAGCCGCACCCAGCCCGGCTCTTGCTTTGCACAGGTCGGCGACTCAGCCAGGCTCTGATTCTCCATAAATCATGGCAGGCCACGCAGAGGCCGCCGCGAGAGGCGGCGGCGCCTTCAGCACACGGTGCAGCGAGATGTGGCTGGCCTGATGCAAACGATGACTAAGACAGATGATCCCGGGGCCGGGGGCGAGCTGTGTAAAGAACGGATCTCGTTCTGAAACGAGCATGCGGTGGGTCTGCTGTCACGAGGCCCAGGAACGGGAGACCTGGTACAAAAGGGGAGGGGGTCCCCGATGCAGCACAGCCCTCTCCTCCCACTTCAGAGATGTGCAAGTGCAGTCTGGAGGGCCCCGCCCCAGGCTGCGGGTGTAGACAGTGGCGCTGCTGGAATGCAGAGGAGGGCCGTGTGCGCCCCGGGCCTGCTGGCTGCAGCTCCCACTCATCCGTCCTGAACGTGGCTCCTGACCCAGGTCCGGCCGCAGTGGACTGGCACCACAGAGAGCAGTGGAGCTCCGAGCCACGGGGCAGGAGCGAGCTTGTCCTGTGTGAGCCGGTGCATGCACACCGACCTCGCCGCCTCCCCGTGCCAAAGGCACACAGAGGAAGCTGGCGCCTCTCCTGCCCTCCTGCCGTTAGCGATGGCCCCTGGAGCTTCCGATGGGTGGGGTGCTCCCCCCACAGAGGTGGCGTGGCAGGTCCAGGCCACCCCAAGTTAGCTTTCAGCAGTGCCACTCCCAGGTCCCGTCCAGGCCAGATGAAGGGAGCCTCCAGGCAGGGAACCCAGGCACCACGTCCTCACAGCCCTGTCGGTGACTGGGATGTGCAGCCAGGGTGGCCAATCGCTGCTCTCGCCCACAGCCCACTCCCGCCCCAGCACACGCGCACACACACGGGGAAACAGACCGTGGACAGCGCAGCTCAAGGAGCTAGAGGAGGTCGGGGTGGGCTAACCTGGGATGTGTTCTTGTCCCAGGTGACTGTGGGACAGAACTGGGAGGGGTGGCATCCGTGTGGGAGGTGACAAGAGGAACGGCGGGGAGGGGGTGCTGCCCCCAGAGGGTTCTCAAGTGGGACCCCGGCCTCTCTGGCTTCCTGTTTGAGGTGTGCTCCCCCCACACATCACCGCAAGCGAGACCAAGCCCCCCCCCCAGTCATTGTCTGTGCCGTGGCCTTGTGGGCGGTGAGTGAAATACACCTCTTTTCATTATGAGGCCAGCCTGCCTCTGCTGTTCCATTCCAGCAACGCAAAGCAGGCTGGCACACAAGCCTTCCACCCACGCCCCATCAGCCGTGCACAGAGGCAGGTGTGGGTGGGGCAGAGAAGCCATCCCCCTTGGCCTGCAGCATTCTGGCCATGGCCAGGACTTCTGTGGGACGTGTTCTGCCCATCTAGGGGACTTGAGACCTGGAGGCCAAGGAGCTGGGACGAGTGACCAGGAGGAGCCAGTGCCGGCTCCCCATCCATGGCAGGGTCCTGGCACCATGATGTGAGATTCCAGGAGTTGGGGCCGGCGCTGTGGCCTAGTGGGTAAAGCTGCCACCTGCAGCGCTGGCATCCCACATGGGCACCGGGTTCCAGCCCTGGCTGCTCCACTTCTGATCCAGCTCCCTGCTGATGTACCTGGGAAAGCAGCAGAAGATGGCCCAAGTCCATGGACCCCTGCAGCCACGTGGGAGACCAGGAAGAAGCTCCTGGCTCCTGGCTTCGGATCGGCACAGCTCCGGCCATTGCAGCCATCTGGGGAGTGAACCAGCAGATAGAGGATGTCTCTCTCTGCCTCTGCCTCTCTATCACTCTGCCTTTCAAACAAACAAATAAATCTTTAAAAAAAAAAAAGATTCCAGGAGGTCACAAATGTTTAGCGGGGTATCTCTCCCATCCCCTACACTGCACCTGCTGCAGGGTATGGCTTTCCCACCCGTCTCCCACAGAGACACCTGCTGCTGGCCAGCCCCGAGCCCTCCCTCCCGCTCCCCTAGTCACGTCAGGAGCAGCCCATGCTGCTCAGAACTTCCCTGCTGGACGGATTCTCCAGCAGCTCCAGCACCACCAGCTGTGCCCAGCCTGTGGTGGGCGGGGGGGAGACCCGAGGCCTGGGACAAGCGGCCTCCGGGATCTGCCCGTGACTTTGCGTGTCCGTGAGTCTGTCTGGGGAAGGGGTGAGTGATGCAGGTGGTGCAGACAGAGGGACAAAGTGCAGAGGGCACTTGGCTTCCAGGCGACGGGTCCTGCTGGCCTCAAAGGGCAGGAGGGGTTGCACACGGCGGGAGCTGTGAGAACGGCAGGCCTGGGGACTTGCCGCTCTGTCTGGGGATACCCGGGGCTGGAATGTGGCCGTGGGGCTGGGGAGAGCGGAGGAGGGGACACGGGGGCCGCGGCAAGGCTCTGGCGCCAGGGAAGGAGTTCAGCTGTGCCCTGCAGGTAGCAGGGGGCAGATACAAGGAGTGATTTTGCACACAGAAGTGTCACCTGTCTAAAGAAAGACAAGTTTGACGACCCGAGCTGGGAGGCGAGAAGACGGGGCAACTCAGCTGCTCCAAGGTGCAGACAGAGGGCTGCCATGAACGGCAGAGGAGCTCGGCCCCTCCATCAGACACAAGGCAACCAAGCGTCCACCAGGTCCCCCCCCCCCCACCAAGAACCAACTACTCGCAGCAATGCAGCCAGCACGCTGTGTGCAGCAGGAAGGGATGGCGACCCAGGAACGGGCAGACCTGGAAGACCCCAGGGGGCTGTGCCCGCCCTCAGCCCAGCGCGGCTGGGAAGGAGAGAGGCCTGTGGGCAGGGCACCCACGGGGAGGGGCGCTGGCAGAGCCCAGGAGCAGGTGCAGTGAACGTGGACGCGCAGAGCAGTGTGGGCCACGCAGACCAGACGCCAGCGAGGACCAGGCTGTCCACTCCTGTTGTTCAGCATTGTGTCTTCCAGGGACGCTGCCAGAACAGTGCAAACCAAAGAGGAACACACCTGTGGGCCAGGTAAGACACGCCAGTGCCCAGAACTCAGCTTTGAGGGAGACCAGTGCGACTCATTTTCCGAACACCTTCTAGGCGCCAGGGCCCTGTTAGGTGACGTAAGACAGAGTCCTTGGCTCCAAGGGGCCTGTGGTCACGGGGGAATGAGCCACGGACGGGGCTGGCCCCACGTGAGATGGGCGGCTCCGTACAGGCGGCCTTCGGGGCCATGTTTCCTGTCTGTCTCACCCTCACGCTGTGGGTGCTCTGAGGACAGAACCCCTCTGGCCCCAGCACCCACGGCGGAGCCTGGCACAGAGTGGCCGCTCGGAGCATGCCCACTCATGCTGGGATTCACAGGGGGTCCCAGGCAGAGGGGGACTCGGGAGTCTGCTGGGCTCCAGCCCTTTGATCCAAGCAACAACTAACTCACAGCTCTGACTTCTCAGCCCGTGTCTCTCCGAGACCCCTGGAGGCAGACCGCGCTCTGTGTCTCTCTGGCCTGCACTGTGACACTTGTCACCCACACGTGGGCATCGCCGCACACGTGCTCTCGCCCGGAGTCTTGGGTGGGCCTGGGCTCACGCAGGCCCCCCTGCTGGGCATCTCACACACGCCACGACTGTTTCGGGTCTCACAGTGTGGCGTCTCTCTCAGCAGCCACACACGGGAGCCAGGACGGTTCCCGGTGTGCGGACAAGGCTGGGGTTCTGCGTAGTGAGCGAGCTGCCCCAGCGTCGCACAGCAAGGCGGAGCTGGGATTCGAGCCTGGCTCTGCCTGGCTCTGAGTCTGGCGGGAGCCGCAGCGACCACGCCAGGCTCACTGGGAGCGTGGGTTCCGAGTGTGGTTTGAGTCCCTCCTGCCAGCTGCTGCCAGGGCGGAGACGGAACCAGACACTGGGGCTCAGAGGTCACCTCGTGCTGATCGAATCCCGGGGGCTCTCTAAGGAGGGGGCAGAGGGCGTCCCAGAGACGGAGGACATTCTCAGAGGGAGGCAGAAGCCGAGCGGGCGAGGAGAGCGGAGCCCCATCTGGACAGGCGCGGAGGAGCAGTGAGGGGGAGGAGTGGGGCACCAGGCCCGGGGCCCCATTTTCCTCGCTGTTCCCGGCAGAGGCAGCTTGGGGAGCCCTGGCGCCCATGGGACCCAGAGATGATAGGGTGTGGTCCTGGCCTGGGGGTCCTGGTGTGTGCAGGAGACCGGGGTGGGGGCAGGGCTGGGGAGGCCTGAGACAGGCCTAGGGCTCCTGGCCTGGGGGTCCCGGTGTGTGCAGGAGACCGGGGTGGGGGCAGGGCTGGGGAGGCCTGAGACAGGCCTAGGGCTCCTCAGGAGTTGGGAGAGCTGGCGTAGGGGAGGCGAAGGGGGCTGGGCAGCACCGTGGGGGGAGTCAGACACACAGGGGAGGGTCCCAGCTGCAGCTGGGTCTAGAGGCCGGGGGAGGCAGAGCCACCTGCAGGAGGAAGGCGACGACCCTCGCGAAGTGGAACTTCTTGTCCCCGTGCGTGTCTCTGTAAGGTGCGTTTATAACGAGCACACACTCATTTGGATTCTGAAATACTCACAGCAGCCCCCCAAAGGGCAGCTACAGAAACGCTGCTGCGATGCGGCGCCCCAGACCGGAGGGCAGGGCAGACTGCCACCCGCCACGAGGAGATGAAGCCGACAACACCAGGCAGCGGCCAGCGCCCTGCGAACAGCCTGGGAAAGCAGCGGAAGGCGGCCCGAGTGCGTGGCCCCGCACCCACGCTGGGAGACCCAGAAGAAGCTCCTGGCTCCTGCTTCGGCCTGGCCCAGCCCCGGCTGTTGAGGCCACGCGGGGAGTGACCCAGCGGATGCAAAACCTCTCTTGCGCTCTGCCGCTCTGCCTTTCAAATAAATAAAATAATAACTCTGAAGAGGAATGAAACAACGGGGAGTGAAACAGACTAAACACCGCAGCCTGTGTGAGTCCAAACAGGCAAATCCAGAGACGGAACCGGCAGAGAAGCTGCCGGGCATCCCGGGGTGGGAGAGGGGAGGGGACGGAGTCCCTCCCTAGGGTGATGAAAATCCCTGGAAATCAGTGGTGACAGGTGGACGGCATCTCGGGGTTGCTGAAGCCACTGAGCTGTGCGCACTAAAACCTTTCACACGGTGCATTTGGCACGATGGCAGTTTTACCTCGGCGTTTCATTTACTCCAACAGCCAGGACCAGACCAGGCTGGAGCCAGGAGCTTCATCTGGGTCTCCCACGCGGGTGCAGGGGCCCAAGCACAAGGTCCACCTTCTGCTGCCCTTCCCAGGTGCGTGAACAGGGAGCTGGCTCGGAAGTGGAGCAGCGAAGACTCGAACTGGTGCCCGTAAGGGAAGCCACTGTCACAGGCGCTGGCTTAAGCCACTGTGCCACAACTCTGGCCCCTGCCCCAATGTGTTACGAAGCGTGGTTGAGTCCACGGAGCGCCTGGAGCCTGCGGCCTGCAGACTGCATTTCTGAGCCAGAGAAAGCTGAAGAAATGGGTTCTACAAAGAGCATCCCATGACACCCCCTGTGCCGCGCTCAGCACAGTCCCGCCCTCGACAAACATCTTCTCCGTGCCTGTGCTGCTGGGGGGAGGCACGGAGGCCCCGCTGCTCGCCAGGGACCGCACGGCGGGAGGAGGCGGCGAGCAGGCGCATGTCTCAGGGCTCAGTGAATGGTCAGCCAGCAAGCGGGGCAGACAGCCAGTGCCCGGCGCAGTCTCCCCCAGCCTGCTGTGCGCGGCGGCCGGGGACTGGTCGGGGGGGCTGGGCAGGGACAAGCGCTGGGGTCAAGGAGGTCAGGGAGATCACCGCGTCATCAGGGCTCGAAACAGGCGTGACGGCCACGCGGGTCCAAGGCCCAGCGTCCTCCAGATCTTGCCCCTCCTCCAGCCCATCTCGGCCCACTGACCTCTCTCCGAAACGACCACTCTCAGCTCCTCCAGGGCTTCCTGCCTCTGGCCCTCCCCCATTGTGTTCCTTCCGTCTGGAACATTCTCTGTTGCTGCCTAACCCTGCCCTTTGCCTGGTAACTCCAAACCCAACTTCACGCCTCAGTGTAGACCTGGCTTCCTCCAGGAAGCCTTCCCCACCTACACGGCCCACCTTCTCCCCAGCACCTGCCGGGGCCAGTGCCACCCTGGGCACCCACTGTGGGACGTCGCCGCGGGGCGACTCCCGCTCTCCCTCCCTGTTTCTCCAGGGCAGCACACCTGCCTCTCTTCTCCCTGAGCCCCGTCACAGCTCCTCGGAGGCACCTGCAAATCTGGAGACATGAAATAAATGCCTGAAAGTTGCAGTATTAAGAAACATAATGTTTACAGTCTTCTATAAACGGTAAATGTTCATGATACACCTGATAATTTAATTCAGACTGAGCCCATTAAGTCAAAAATAAAAATAAAAACCTATCCCCAAATTATCCCAAAACAACACTTGTTCTATTTTCACCGGGCGTCTGTCACGTGCAGGGTCCTGGACTACCAACCGCAAGGCATCCATCACACAAGGTCAAAGGTGAAGCAGCAAAGCCTCTGGCCGGCTCGCGGCCTCCGTCTCTCACGGACACACACCCCGGCCCGCAGCGACCTTGGACAGCGGCAGGAACGCAAGTCCCCGAGTCCCCGGCGCCAGGATGATGAAGCGTCTTTGTTTGCTCTGGGGTAGCCAGCGCCTGTCCACTGAGGGTCACGGAGCAGGGAGGTCCCCCTGAGGATCCGCAGGGAGCTGGGGGCGCCAGCATGGGCTGAAGCCAGCACATCCACCCACTGCCCCGTGATAGGTCAGCAGCCCTGCCCCCACCGTCCGGCGAGGCCACCGTCGGCGCCACACACCTGACGCACAGCCACGACGCCCGGGAGCGCTTCTCAAACTGTGTTCCCCCCTATAGCAGTGTTACGTGCCCCTGCAAGACATTTGGGGAAATAAAGACCAAGAATAAAATAAAATAAGCCGCCCTTCCCAGTGTTGTGTGTGCGCGTGTTTTGAACAGAATTGAGATCATAAAATTTCACGGTTTTTTTTTTTCCTTCCCCTTTGCACTTAGCCTTGTAAGATTTCCCCAAAGGGTCGTCCTTCTAGCAGCCTTTGTTAACCATCGCATAATCTGCCCATCCATCACCGAGCACCCGCCTCCTGGTGCTGTCCTTGGTGCCCGCCGGAGCAGCGTGCGCGGGGGCAGGGTGAAGGGCCCGTATTTCACCGCGCCGACGGATCATCAGTTACCTAAGGACTTCCTAGTCACCTGCGGCCATAAGTCACGCTGCGTGAGGCTGCGCTGTGCTCTCGGCGGCACCTCAGCGGCCAAGGAGGAGGCCCCAGAGGGGCCGTGCCCGAGTCTCGGCGGGTGGACGGTTTCCAGGCTGGGTCGTCTGCCAGTGGACATTGTTTTCAAGCCAGTCATCAGCAGGATTTTAAACCCTGCAAGTTAACGTAAATACTCCTTGTTCCCAAACCCAACACTGAAGTAGGCAGAATTTCCATTTTGTTTGGCCAAAGCCAGCAGAGAGCTTCCTCGGGGAATAACAGCACGTTTCCTCGACATTTATGCCCAACGTGAAATATGCACTTCTGAGGAACCCCAGAGAATCGGCTCCAAAGTGAATTGTGCTTTAATAACAGACTCGTGCTGACCGCCAGCGGGCAGAGGACCGGGAAATTTACAGTCCACTACTTCCAGGCAGGAAACGAGGGGAGAAGCCTGGGGAGGCGGAGCTTCCACCAACTCAGCGCATCCTGAGCCCACGCTCCGTGGGAGCCAGCACCAAAAGGCACTGGGGACATTCTCTGTATGTCCACCACACCCATGGGAGCCAGCTGAAGGCTCAAGGGCTCGAGCCAATCAGCTACGTCCTTTGTAGCTCATCAAGCACGGAGGGCACTGGGCGCTGGGCGCTGCTGTGGCGGGGGCCACCCACGCTGAGCAAACTTCCCCGGGATGGGGCATCGCTGACGGCGTCTTCACGCTGGCGCTATAACCTCGTGAATGTTTGCAGCCTTGAGATGTTTTGCTCCTGTCTCTGTCGCACCCAGATGGTACTTCTAGGCACAATGGGTTGATAGGGAAGTGCCGGGCCCCCAACAGAGGGGGCCAGGGCTGGGGGTCCCGTGACCACTGTGCCACAGACCTGGCTCAAGGCATCGGCCCTCTCTGGGCCTCAGAGTCCTCCCTGACTCAGCAGGACATCTGATCTCAAGGTGTCTGGGCACCTCCCATATCTCTGTCACACAGAGGCCGACAGCAGGAGCCGGCACTGGGTGGGGGTGGGGACACTTCTCCGTGCCGCGTGCTGTGTCAGCATCCCTGCAGGAAGGGGCTCTCAGCTCCCAGCTCCTGGGCTGCTCTTCCCGTCCCTCCAGACTCTGGCTTCCAGGACAGGCGCCCCACCACTAAGTCCCCTGCACCCTTTCTCTTCAGCTGACCCCTCACAGAGCTGGTGCAGTCTAAGGTCCAGGCTCTGTGCACCGTGAACCACTGGGCAGTGCTTGCCTCAGTCAACGTGTGTCTGAGCAGCTCCCCCTGCAGAGTCACAGCTTTGCACATGGGGGACACGAGGCCAGGGCCATCTGAAAACACCAGGCACCGGTCTTGCTGGCGCCCTTGGGCTCCCTCCAGACCTGGACTGCTCCCTGCTAGCATATGGCACAAGTGTCTACGTTGTGAGGAGTCGCAGCTGCTCCAGCATCTGTCTCCCCGGGGGACCGTGGGAGCCCCTTGAGGTCAGGGACCAAGTGCAGCCTCATCGCTGCGATCCGGGATGCCTGGCCTGGGCCTGGGAAGTGCCCCAGGAAAACGTCAGTGGGAGAAGAGGTAGGAGGGAGAGGAGAAGAGAGAAGGGGACAAAGCCGGCAGGCAAGGGGTGGGCATTGCGCCTGGCGGGTAAGACACTGCTTGGAATGCCTGCATCTCACACGACAGAGCCCGGGCTAAGCCCCGGCTCCGTTCTCAATTCCAGCTTCCTGTTACTGCACCCCGGGAGGCAGCAGTGAGGGTTCAAGTCCTGGGGTCCCTGCCACTCATGTGGGAGACCCAGATGGAGTCCCAGCTCCCGGCTTTGGCCTGACGCAGCCCCGGCTGTGGTGGGTATCTGGAGAGTGAGCCAGCAGATGGAAGCTCCCTGTCTGTTTCTCTGTCTCTCTGTCTTCCAAATAAATGCCATAAATAAATGTAAACAATTTTAAAAGACGGGAGGGACAGCCCTGGCCAGGCACACATCAGTGTCTTATGCATCAGGATGCAAACCATTCGGGTCCAACTGGCAGAGCCCACAGTGGGAGTGCGGGGCCGGGCTCTGGTCAGAGTGGCAGCGCCACCCCCAGCTCCTGCAGGTCCATGCGTGTCAGGCCCAGCTGGAAGGGAAGTCCCACGGCTGGGCCTGGGCTGGAAAGCCCCCGACACGGGCTGCCGGACTCTCAGTCCAGGCTGCATGGCTAGTGTGTTCCCACGACCTGGAGGTTTGTGTCCAGGGCAGGGGGACGAGAACCCGACAGCCTCTCGGCTCATCTCGCGTCACGGAGACTCAGTGCGGCTTGAGCGGCATCAGTGTTCTCATTTCTCGGAAGAGGAGCAGGAGGCTTGGAAGCAGGAGCGCCTGCCCCCAACGTCGGGCAGCTCCAAAGAGGCTGCACGGAACGGAAGAGCTGCCCTCTGCGTCTGAAGCCCAGGTTTCCACTCTGCAAATACCGTGCCTGGCCGTCCTCTCACGAGCACCAGGACGTCTGCCCGCTCTCGACGGGGGGGGGCACCAGGGACATCTACCCACTCTCGACGGGGAGGGGGCACCAGGGACATCTACCCACTCTTGACGGGGAGGGGGGAGCACCAGGATGTCTGCCCGCTCTCGACGGGGGGGGGAGCACCAGGGACATCTACCCACTCTCGACGGGGGGGGCACCAGGGATGTCTGCCCGCTCTCGACAGGGGCCCCCTCTTGTCTGGCCCTGCCTCTTCCAGGAAGCCTTCTCAGATGCCTCCCTCTCCGTGGATCCAGAGTGGTCGAGTGTCACAAGGAACCGCCTGTCCTTACTGTCACTGCCTCCTGCCGTGGCACCTCCGCCCTCTCTTCAGTCACTCAAGAACACCTGGGGGGAGGGGGGGCGAGGGAACCGTGCGCGCCCACACAGAACCAGGGGAGACCCGGGCAGAGATGCACCTGCTGCATACTCAGAGAGAGTCGCCCACGACTCCCAAGGCACAGCTCCTCCCAACACCCCCCCCCCACGCTGCCTCCCGTGCGACGCTGGGACTTCCGCCTGCCCTCCGAGCCCAGCACAGCAGGTGCAAGGTGCTGGCCCTCCAGGGATTCACACGTGGCCACCCGTCTTCACAGTTCATGGCTGAATGCCCCAGACAGCAGAAGAGGCGACCTTTCCACTCCAGGTCATTCTGCCAGGCTGGGGTCCCTATCTGATCCAGACAGCAAGGGGGGAGGCAGGGCAGGGAGAGGGAGGCGGCTGGGATGGGGGGTGAAGGGACAGCTCCCGGCAGCTGTCCAGGGCTCCCAGCCACTAAACCCGAGGGGGCCCAGGTGACCTGCCTGAGCGTGGGCAGCAGACTGCTGGGGGGGGGGGGCAATGTTTGAAGTCCAGCTCTCTGGACTTCAGTCCCAGCTCTGCAGCGAGCCTGTGTCTCCACACAGGAGAGCACTATGAGCTTTGTGTACGTCAGCAAGGCAGAGCAACAGGGAGAGCGAGAGACAGAGACATCTCCCGTCTGCTGGCTCACTCTCCAAATGGCCATGACGGCCAGGCCTGGGCCAGGTCAAAGCCAGGAGCGTGCAGCTCCATCCTGGTCTCTCATGTGGGTGCAGGGGCCCCAGGCACGTGGGCCGTCCTCCGCTGCCTCCCCAGGAGCATCAGCAGGGAGCCGGATCGAAGGCAGAGCAGCTGGGACTCAGACCTGCCCTCCAGTACGGGGTGCAGCATCGCAAGTGGTGGTGTAACCCACCGCAGCACGACACCAGCCCCTACCAGTCTCAAGTCCTTAGAGTTTAATGAGATGGTGCTTTTACGACTTGTAGCACAGCTGCTGGCATACAGCAGGCACTTAGTAAGTGGCAGGAGGCTGGCGCTGTGGCATAGCGGTAAAGCCACTGCCTGCAGTGCTGGCATCCCATGTGGGCGCTGGTTCAGGTCCCGGCTGCTCCACTTCCGATCCCACTCTCTGCTGTGGCCTGGGAAAGCGTAGAAGATGGCCCAAAACCTTGGGCCCCTGCACCTGCATGGCAGACCTGGAAGAAGCTCCTGGCTCCTGGCTTCAGATCAGCACAGCTCCAACCATTGCAGCCATCTGGAGAGTGAACCAGTGGATGGAAGACCTCCCCCCCCGCCCCCGCCGTGTCTCTGTAACTCTACCTTTCAAATAAATAAATAAGTAAACCTTAAAAAAAAGTGTCAGAGTCTCATCATTATTTGAGTGTCATCTTTTCGATCTCTGCTCTGTCGTTTTCCTACATAACCCCCGGGGCCAGGCGTGAGCAGCCCTGGGCTCCCAGCCCCCCGGTCAGCGCCCCCACCTCCCTCACTGGGTTTTCCCATTGCACAGTGGGGCTCTCACCTGCGCTGAGGATGGAGAACAGGGGTGCATGCTGGGAAAACTCAGCACCAGCCTGGGACACAAGGTGTGCTTGTTGCTCCCCTCCCGGGGGCTGGGGGGAGCAGCTCCCTGCGGAACCTCGGAGAAGAGCCAAGTCCCTGAGTCCACCTCAGAGCGAGGACTGTGGTATGAACTCTCCTGACGCCATCTGCCTGCCCTCCCCAACATGCCGACACACCGCCATCCCCCGAGCCCTGCCCCGGGCACCCCCACCGGCATGACCCCCCCCCGGGCCCCACCCCACTGAGGGCAGCTGTCCCAGGGCCCCGCAGAAGCCCCGCCTCTTTAGTATCTGGTACGGGGGGGGGGGGGGTGAGCTGAGCGGGGCTGGGCAGATGGCACCTCCCCCAGCAGGGCTGAGGCTCCCATGGGAACTGGCCAGGCAGCAGCCACGTCCCCTCACGTCCCCTCTGGCCTGGACACACAGGGAGGACGCCATTCTCAAGTCTGCCATCCATGCAGCCTGCTCAGGGCAGGGGCCGGCGCATGGCAGTGAGCCTGGGGTAGGCGAAAGCCCCTTCAGGACTGAACCAGCCTCCAAACACTGGGGTCCTGGCCAGGAGCCTGGAGGCAGGGGGAGAGGGTGGGGAGGGGTCAGGAGAGGGGCAGAGAGGAGGAAGCGGGGGCGGGGGGGAAGCCACCTCCTGCTCCGGCCTCCACGATGGAGTGCCCACGAAGGCAGGTTGAGCATGTGTCACTTCCCGAGCCCCTGGTGGCTTCCCCCGCCGCCCTGCCTCAGTTTCCCCACACATAAGGAGGTGTGAGCCTTGCCGGCAGCCGTAATGACTACGTGACTGCATCACGCAGAGGGAGCGTGGGCAGCACCGGCCACACGCAGTGTCAGCCGTGACACCGGTGACCCTCAGCCCCTCGCCGGGTGCCATGGTCTACACTGCACAGACACTGGCAGCAACCAGTCTCCCCGCGGGCGTCCTTTTATGGGAGAATCCAGCTGCATTTAGCCATTTCAGGAAACCAATGTCCACCCCTCTACCGAAGAGCGCAGAGCCCACACCACGCGCCAGGACACCCAGGCTCGCTGCAGTGGCCTCTGGTACCAGCCCCATCCGTCTGCCTGCTCCTCCGCGAACTCTGCCCCCTGCTACGCTGTCCCTGGCGCAGCTCTGCCCGAGCATTTCCTTAGCTACAAACACCTGGCCCTGGTGAGCGGCTCTGTCCTCCTCATCCTCGTAGGCAGCCCCCTGGGAGCTGCAGCCTCCCCCCTCCCCCAGCCAGGGGCTCCACGCCTCCCTCCCCCAGCCAGGGGCTCCACGCCTCCCTCCCCCAGCCAGGGGCTCCACGCCTCCCTTCCCTGTACCCTGTGTCCTGGGTCGTGGCCTGAAGCCCAGGACCAGGGTGCACCTGTGATCAACAGCAATGGCACTGATAACAGTAACTGTCAGCTGCTGCTGGGTCCTGGCGTTGATGAGCCCAACACCACGCCGCGTCTTCCACGGCCTCAGAGGCAGCACAGTGTGTGCCCCGGAGTGCAGCTGGGCCCCCCACCCCGTCGGGGTTCACACCGCAGCCCCCACCCCGCTGTCTGGCTGGGTGCGCTCAGGCGAGTGTGAACTGCCCTGGGCCTTGGCTTCCCCAGCTGGAGACGCTGCACCTTGCGCACACAGGGGCGGCTGCAGCTTTCTCGCACGTGGGCTCCACGAGGAAAGCACTTTCCAGACGAAGCGGCCGAGGCTCGGAGGGGAGACTCGGCCAGGGCTCCACGGGGACAGGCGCCCCAGGGTCAGGGCCGGGCTGCTCAACCCCAAGCCCGCCTGCGGCACTGCCCTGGCGCTGCCCCGTGGTCCCTGGGAGTCGTGGAACTGCAGCACTGCAGGGCACGCCCACTGTCCTTTGAGAGGCCCCCCGGGGCCGCGTAGGCAGCACTGCCCCGTGAGCTCCAGGGGGCGGGGCCACGGCTGCCTCATTCACAGCTGTGCCCTGCAGGGTCGGGGCGCCCGCTGACTGCTGGGGACACGGCACCCCCAGTTCCTGCCGGCATCCTGTGAGCGAGACTTCCGAGCACATGGGCCCCAGGGCTGGGCCAGGCTCCCAGCTGGGCCCACCTGTGCATCTGACACACATTCCCGCAGCACGAGGTCTCCGTGCCCAGACTGAGAAAGGCAGGGGTCTCACGTGGGTGGGTGGAGCCCCCAGGGCCCTTGCTGCTGCCAGGAAGCTGCGCTGGTCTCTGCATGTCAGGGAATGGGATTTACCGCTGTAGAGCGAGTCGTGGGCTGTGCCGAGCCAGGGATGACCAGAAAGCAAGGTTTGCTCAAGTTCAAAGCCACCCTCAAGAATACCGAGCCGCAGGCTGTTTGGGGTTGAACTCACACCGCCACCAAATGGCCCAGCACCCGCCAGGCGATGCGTGAACACGCAGGGACCCCGGTGCTCCTGACACAACGGGGCCAGTGGCACTGCCTGTACCCCTGGTCCAGCAGCACCCCCGATGTCCCCAGGCTGAAGCTGGGACACACAGGATCCCGTAGGTAAAACCCCATGAGCCGAGATGACCCGGGATCCAGAACAACCCTTCACGAGGGGAGCCACCAGACAAGCCCATCGGCAGGGGTGGGCTCCCCAAGGACGCACAGGAGAGGAAATGCTGGATGGAGACCACGGAGCAGACGTTTAGGGGGGTTGGAGCCTCGTGCAACTCCCAGGAGCGCCGCAGGGGACCAGGAGCTCTGCACACAGCCCTCCGCGCCGTCTCACTTCACCTCCAGGTCATTTGGGGGGGGGGTGTTATTGCAATGTCCACTTTAAAGTGGATGAATGAAGGCACAGAAAGATCACAGGACTTGCATCCGAACCCCACAGCCCGGCTACTGCGCTTCCACGCAGCAAAGAACAGCGACTTTGAGGATCAACGTGACGGTTACGTGAAATACAGCCTAGGGACATGGAGTTCGAAAACGCAAAGAGAGGTCACGAAACGCTAAGGGCAACAAAGGAGGCGGTGGCTTCACCCGCTACACCACGATGCCAACAAATACTGAACTCGCACACGCCGACTGCTACAATCTCAAAATACACAAAGCAACATTTGTAAGAGGAGAGAAGTTGAAAAATTAGAGGAATCACTCAACCTGTCATCACAGGCGTGGAGGTCTGGATCATGCTCAGAACCTGGCCAGCCACGCACACAACAGTCCCCAGGGAGGACCGGGGGCACCTGAGGGCGGAGCCAGCGTGCACACGGGGCTGATGACAACCGTAACCAAGTAGCTGCTGTTTCCAACACGCGGCATTCGCAGAAAGCACTCAGAATCTGGGAAACAGAGGAAGTGCTGCAAGTAACAGACTGCAGTCCCACAGACCACGATCGCTAATCGTTTTGCAACATAGCAGGTAGAGCCGCTACCTGCTAAGGCCGGCACCCCATATGGGCGCCAGTTCCTGTCCCGGCTGCCCGACTTCCCAGCCAGCTCCCTGCTAATGCATCTGGGAAAGCAGCGGAAGATGCCCAAGTGCTTGAGACCCTCCATCCATGTGGGAGACCCAGATGGCGATCCAGGCTCCTGGCTTCAGCCTGGCCCAGCCCTGGCCATGGCGGACATTCAGGGAGTGAAGGAGCGGATGGAAGGTCTTTGTCTCTCCTTGTCTGTGTGTCACGCCGCCTTTCAAGTCAATCAGCAAATCCTTTTTAAAAACATAAGTAATAGGGGCCAGCGCCGTGGCTCAACAGGCTAATCCTCCGCCTTGCGGCGCCAGCACACCGGGTTCTAGTCCCGGTCGGGGCACCGGATTCTGTCCCGGTTGCCCCTCTTCCAGGCCAGCCCTCTGCTGTGGCCCAGGAGTGCAGTGGAGGATGGCCCAGGTGCTTGGGCCCTGCACCCCATGGGGAGACCAGGAAAAGCACCTGGCTCC
>CM027405.1:3061310-3080816 GCA_015711505.1 Sylvilagus bachmani | reverse complement strand
AACCGCGGCGGCCATTGGAGGGTGAACCAACGGCAAAGGAAGACCTTTCTCTCTGTCTCTCTCTCTCTCACTGTCCACTCTGCCTGTCAAAAAAAAAAAAAAAAAAAAAAGTAATAGGAACACACTACGGAGAGACCCACTCATCAAGCATCTGAAAAACCGGCTTACGTCATGATCAGAGAGAGTGTGATGGGGACGAGGGAGCCCAGTCTTCGCCACCTAGGAGCTCTGTCCAGTGACCCTGCCAGCAGGTGACCAACGTGCTGTGTGCCCCTGCGTGACGCCAGGTGACGACGCCTGGGAGCGCCACAGGCGGCCGGGGGCGGGGAGGCCGGGGCTTCCCAGCTCTGACAGCAAAGCCAGTTAGAGTGGCTTTGTAACCAGCTTATGGGGTCCCTTCGACGTGGGCGAGGGGGAGTCTAATGTCTATGCCAGGTCTCTGCGTTCTGAGAGCAACATGCTTCAGCAAGGCACAGACAGGGCACAAAGCGGGGAAGTTTATTTATAAGGTGAGAAAGTGAACACACACACACACACAGACACACTCACACAGACACACTCACACACACTCACATGCAATCACACACACACTCACACACAATCACACAGAGAGACACACACGCACACAGACACACACTCACACTCACACACGCAATCACACACAGAGACACACACTCACACAGACACACACACTCACACAGACACACACACTCACACACACTCACATGCAATCACAGACACACATACTCACACACACACACACACAGACACATACGGGTGGGCGTGGCTGAGGCGTGCAGTGAGCCCCCAGGGGAACAGGACTGGGGGCAGGGAAGTGGACACACACCACGCCCAGTCCCTTCTCCAGAGCCGGTCTCTGTGCGGAGACAAGTGCTCCTGCCATGTGCCCAGAACGGGGATGGTTACACGACACCCCGCCTCCCAGGTCCCAGGGGAAGGGAGACACTGCCTGGGAAGGGGGCAGTTGATGGACAAGTAGGCGGTGAGGGGGTGGGGCGGGGCTGGGGGTGTGGCTTCCGCTGAAGCCTAACCTAGCTGCCGCCTATCGGCTAGAAGGAGCCATTCCCGCCCGGCCTCACCTCCTCCAGCGAGGCTGCCTGCCTCACCCCACGTCGCAGATTACTGTCGGATTTCTTTTTTTTTTTTTTTTTTACTTAATTTGAATCCATCCCGAGTTTCAATTCCGCTTAATATCACAGTGATCAAGACAAATTCTCTCGTTGCGAAAACCTGTCAAACCCCTTTCATAATATAATGTCAGTTTTCCCTTTTTTTTTTTTATCATCTAAGACAGATGAGGCCTCCTCCCTGCGTCTGCGTCTGCGTCACCCTCACCCCGGCGTCGGCTGCGGAGACAGATGGCTTCTTTATCAGCCGCGCTGTCCTCCGTCTCCTCGCGTGGCTCTGCCCCTCGGATTTATGAGAGAAACGGAACAAATCAAATCCATCACCACCCAGCCCCTCCTCCACGCTGGAACCAAAGCCTCTTCCCAAATCATCGCACACGATCAGCGCCTTGGGCAGCATGGGGACCACGAGCCCAGGACCTGCGGCACCCAGGTGGACTCAGCCTGGGCCCCTGTCCCCAGACCGCCAGAGGCCCCCCGCCAGCAGCAACGGGTGCCCCGCAGCCGAGTTTGGCTCCTTTGGTCCTCAGGGCTTCTGCCGCCCCACACGCTTCTGCTCTGTGTGCCACGGCCTCTCTGTCCCTGTTCCTGGCTGCACGGTTTGCTGCTCTTAATGGCCCCAGCTGACCTGGAGCAGCGGCTCCGTTTTAAACCAAGTCCCTGCAGGCTTCAACAGCTCAGCGGCAGAACGAGCGTGCAGATAGAGAGCAGACAAGTGACCTCCCCGAGCCCCCCCAGACCCAGGCTGTCTCCAGATCCTTCTGTCTTCCCCCGTCACGGAAGACCCCCTCCCCATAAATCATGCAGCTGACGGGCAGGTTCCCATCCACGGACATCGCTTGCAATCCCACCGCTCCATGGAGACCCCAGTCTTGATCCATAGTCCAATCTACCATTGGGGGTTTTGCTAGGGCCCAAGATTCTGGATGACAAAAAGAACCCCAGCGCCCCTCCCACAGGCCCTGTCTGCAGCCCGAATCCCAGGACTGCAGCTGTTCCTGTGGCTTGGCAGACGTGGCTTAAGCTCTCCTAGAGACACGGCAAAGTCCTCGCGGCCCTGGTGGCTCCTTTCACTGGGTGAGGAAGGTCTGTGCAAGTCCGACAGCCCCAGCAGCGCTCGTCCACTCCCACAGAGCCCCTCCCACCTCGGTGTGTGACTCCCCAGCCGCTCCCGGCGGGAGGTGGAGCTTGGTCCCCCATGCCTTGGGCTGGCCTTGCCACGGGCAACAGCCGGGCCAGAAGTGACAAGGGGGCGAGTCCTGAGCCTGCATCTCAGGAGGTCTTGAGGCTCTGTCTTAGACTGCGCTCTCCTCCCGGAGGCCGAGAGGCCCCAGGGAGCAGAGACAAGACTCCTAGCTCACTGGTCAACGGGTGGTCAGCCCCAACCACCAGACACGAGGCCTTCTAGACCACCCAGCACCAGGTGAGTCGTCTGATGAACGACCCAGGTGAGACCAGCAGAAAACCACTCTGCAGAGCCGAGCCACGTGGCCAGCCTACGTAGGTAAGTGAAACTGCTGGCTTCAGCGGGGTTCACTACCCAACAAGACCTGACTATGCCTCCTTCCAACGAGAAGGCGCTCTGTGGGCGGCGGTGGGGATGGCGATTCACGTTAAGCAGGAGCCGCCTCTGTGCCAGGCTCTGGGCTGAGCACCGTGCAAGTTTCAGGCTCTGGTCATCGTTACAGAGGTCCTGTGCGGTCAGTGCCATTACTGTCCCCATTTGCTAGTGAAGAAATCGAGATTTCCCCAGGAGACATGGTGATCGCCAAGGGTGCAGAGCTCACCGACGGTTCCGGCTCCCACGCGCGTTGCCAGCGTGGCACGGCTCCCCTCGTTCCGAGACCTGCTCTGTGCCACAGCCTCCCGCCACGTCCCCACTACTCCCTCTGGGCCCTGGAGGGGAAGGCAGGGAGAGGGGCACTCACTCAGCCTCATTCCTGCACACCGGCTGCCTGCCCGATACTAGAAATTAAGGATACAGCGGACGAGGCCTCTGTGTGTAGGGTGTAGACATGTGTGCGGCGTGGACTAAGAGGTGCTCAGAGCATGGTCCCTGCTGGCCTCACTGCAGCCGTGCTGGGAGGCAGCATCACCCCACTTCACAGGTGAGGCTGGGGGACTCCAGGTCACACTGGCGTTGCCACCAAGGCTGGCCTGAGCCCAGACTTGGGCTTTCCCCAGTTCACCGTGGGGCTCCCCCACCCCCACCTCCACTCCCCGGGGTGAGGGCCTCAGGTCTCCTCCAGACTAAAGACCCCCCCTTTTTCTTTCTTTGTGCTTTGCGGCTGTGGGTCTATGTCCCAAGAACCCCCGAGTGGCTTTTGGCTAATTGCATGCACATGTATGGAATGCCAGGCACCGGGGAAGGGGCCGGCTCCCAGTGGGGATCTCGGTCCCAGCTGCCGATGGGAGCTTCAGGGAGAGGTGGCAGCTGCTGTGAGCTAATTGAGGGCACAGGGTGAGCCGCTGGTTCATGGAGAGGGCCACCTCCTCCGCACACACGGCCCCAGGAAGCAGCCACAATCAATGCCAGACAAATCAATTGCAGCCTCCATGGCTTGCTGAGAACCGGGGTCCGAGCCCGGTGGTCTCGGTCTGAGCAGCCAGGGGCGAGGAGGATCAGACTGGACCCAACAGAGCCGGAATCACGGCCGGGCTAATGACGACACGGCTCAGCCAGTGACTTCTCTGCTGTGGGTCTCGGGGTCCTCGGCTGTGAAACGGGGGTCGGCACTGCCTTCCTGGGGTCCTTTAGACACGTGCGAGAAGGTCATGGAGAAGGCCAAGCCCGACGTAGGGAGCTGGCGGCGCTGGAACCGTGTTTGCCAAACAAGCAGCCAGTATGTAGCGAACACGTGCTCGATGCCAGCCCTTGCGCTAAGCACTCACACACACACCCAGGTTCACTCACGCCAGGCTCTGCGGGTGACGCTGCGGTCGCCCCGTTTATGCCGGGGGGAAACGGGGGCACAGAGGGACTAAGAAACGCGCCCGCGGCTGGGAAGCGGCTGCAGGGTCGTTACCTCCAACCCACGCCACCTACAGGGGGCATGGAGGCTCGCAAAGCCTGCGGGACGCGGTTACCCACAGCACCGGCCCGTGCTCCTATCTGGCTACGCGAGGATGAACGTCCAAACGCTGAATGTCAGCGTTTCTCAGCTTGGGTGCTTCGCCTCTTACATGTTCCAAAATTTACTCAAATCGATATATACACATACATACATACATATTAATTTTAGTCGGCAGGAAAAAAAGTTGTTACTTAAAATGCTTCTTACCGCCGGGCTGGCCAGGCTGCGGAGGCCCTGGTGCACCGGAACAGGCAGGGATTATCCTGGTTCTCCAGGCACAGCCTTGGGCACTTCCAGCCTGACCCAGAAGGGACGCTCACCCAGGAGGCGCACATGGCCTGGAGGGGCCGCAGGTGGGCGGCAGGGGCGCCGACAGCAAGGTGCGGGGACAAGGGCCCGTGGGTGCCCCGGAGACGGAAGTGGGGGAGTCCCCATGGATTAAGGGGAGGCCGAGGGGCCCAGGCTCAGAGGGAAGAGGATCCAGGCCAGGCACACTGCCCGAGCCTGCTCCTTACAAAGGTCTGATATACAGGGAGGGAGACCGAGACCCATGCTCAAGACCCCCTAGCCGATCAGTGGTGTGGTGTGTCTGGAAGACCCCTGCCCCGCACCCCCACGCCACCCCCGGTGAGTCTGGCCTGTCTGGGTTTCTAAGACGAGTCTGGAAGGGAGACCCACGACCCCAACGCTGAGTGCACACTAGCAAGCGCTCTGGGAAGCAGGAATGGACGCCTGGGTCCCCAGAGCCCCCGGGCCCACGGCACACCACGCGCTGACGCCAGGAGCGTGGTCTTCCCTGCACAGCCTGTGCAGGAGCCCGGCAGGCAGCGGGCGACACCACCACCATCGTCATCACATCAATCTCCCTCCAGGGGCGGCTCCCACACGATCCCCCACCGGCCGAGCGGATGCGCCTGGCGCATGGGAGCGGGTACCAGGTCCTGACCGGGGCCGGCTCTCGGGCCTCACTCCCTTTCCTCCAGCCTCCTCGCCAGCTCCCGGGGAGGGAACGCCGACCATGCTCTGGGGACGTGAGCGTGCAGGTCCCGAGACTCACAGAGACAGCGGCCAGGGACCCCAGGAATCCCGGGAGGGGAGGGGTCCAGAAAAATTCAGCTCGGACTTGCCGGCCACCTTAACCCCACACACGCGGCCTCTCTCTCACCATCTCTGCTGCTTAGATTAAGCCCAGAAGAGACTCGTAGCTCACTGTCTGCTGGCCCCGTGCCAGCTGGACCTCGTGCCAGCTGCGTCTCCTGTCCGTGGTTCTATGCTCTTTGGGTCCAGGTGGACAACCCCTAAATGGCCCCAGAAGGTTGACCCCATGGATGCCCCCAGCGGTCTGGCCCTGATGTCGGCATTACCGGGGCTCCCTTGGCCTCTGGCTTCCCATTCGAGCCAGCAGGAGGCACAAGCAGGAGCCGGAGTGGGGGGGGGGGGGGAAGGTTCCCTGGCTGAGTCTCTGTCCCCGCAGGAGGAGGTCTGTCAGTGGCCGAGTCTCTCGAAGGCAGCGCCCTCTCCTTGGCCTCCGATCCTGGGGCAGCCGCGGCTTCCTGCTCCTGTCTCCCGGGCTCACATATGTCCTGTCCTCCACCAGCAAGGGCCCCTCACCAGTCACCACCCCCAGGGCGTCGCCTCTTTCCTGCCAGGATCCGATTCCTAAGACGAGGAAGAGGAGTCAGAGAGCCTTCACCAGCGACCCCTCCCCCGTGGATCCCAGCCCCGCGTCTGCCTGCCCAGCCCTGCAGAGGTCCAGGTTTGGGGTCCAAGGAGTGGCTCCCTGGGGAGAACGATCCCGGCCACTGTGAGGTTGGCGCCCAGTCACCATGATGTGGCAAGCCCCGGGTGACAGAAGGTGACCAGAAGTAACCATGGAAACCGACGCCCGGTGGAAGAAGCCAGGGGCTGAGCCGGGGACAGGATGGTCTTGTGCCCAAGTGACAGATGGGACACAGAGCCCCCCAGGGCAGCCCCCGTCCACAGCACCTCCCTCCCCTGCCAAAGCCACGCAGGCGGCCCGATCCCGGCTCTAACCGGTCCAAGTCCCCATGAGGGAGCCGACTCCAGGAAGGTCAGGATGGTGGCTCTGAGAGGGCGGCTGCCAGCCACCGGCCCTCGCCACGTGGGCACCGCCTCGGGGACTTGCGCACCCCCATGTCCCATTTAAGCACCAGTTCCAGGCACTTTCTTGTGTTTGCCTCGGGCGCAGCTCCTCTGCGTGTGACGGGATCTTGTCACCACCTGGACAGCCACAGTCGCTGGGCACGCCTGACCCCAGGGCTGCCCCCGCCCTGGGGCTGAGCGTGTGAGCTTCTGAGGTACACGAGATTACATGAGCCGAGTCACTACGGAGAAAGCGAGGGGGTGTGGCTCTCTGTGGACGTCTCCAGCCTCTGGGTGAAGCGGGAACCGGGGGGCTTCTGGAAGCAGCGCCCTAGAGTGCAGGTGGGGAACCATCAGCAGGTGCCAACGTCACACAGAGACAGCGACACAATCCCCCTCCGTAGAGCCTCGAGGGACACCACTGAACTTGGCCCGCCCCGAACATCTACAGCCAGCGGCCAATGCCAGGGCCCGATCATAAAACACGCCACGCCACGGGATCCCCCACGGGCAGCCAGAGGACGGCACCGGCTTCTTCAATGCAATGTCACCGGAAGTTCGAGACGAGGGGGAGGGGGACCTGCAGGCGGCCTTCCCGACAGCACACAAGAACTCGGAGGCCATCGCGCCACAGGAGACACCCCAGGTACGGCAGGCGCAGGTGCTGTGTGACGCCGCCAGGTGGGCATCTGACAAAGCTGGCGGCAGAGCGGCAGAGCGGAGCGGCGCTCGGCAGAGGCCAGGCAGGGAGGGCTCAGAGGACCCCGCAGAGGGCGCAGTCTCTGGGGCAGGGGGCACCCCAGTGCTGGGGCTGGGGAAGCCCCACGGTCCCCCCGACCCTCAGCCTCCCACCTGCCCCTTGTTGCCCCGAGACTCTCAGCCACTAGCAAAGCTGCCGCCTGGTAGGGAGCCCGTGGCTGAGATCTGCGGGGGAGGGGCTCTGCTGTGTGCAGGGGAGGTGCCGGGGGAACTTCCATCTTTCCAGGCAGAAGCCACCCTTAGGAGGCCTTGGTCTTGGCCCAGCCAGTGGATGGTGGACTGGGACATGCAGGTGGGACTCTCCCCAGAGTCCACACCACATCCAGGCTGCCCAGGCCTCAACCACAGCCAGGGCCAGCGATTCAGGAGCTGGGGTGTCTCCCACCCAGCATGGCACCCCTCCCGACCTCACCTCCGGGCACAGCCTGCGCTCCTGCGACGGGCGCCTCAGACCCAAGGCCGCCTTCCCTGCCCGCTCGGATTTCTCAGCTGTCCCAGACGAGGCCACACCTGCCCCGCGCCCCCGCCTCCCAGGCCGTAGCACCCGCAGGCCCAGGCGGGACAGCCCCAGGTCGGGCTCGGGAGGCGCATCTTGCGAGGAGGATGGGGCCGCGTGACCTGCGTGGATGCAACAGCGCCGGTGGGAGCTGGGGGGCCCGGGGCACCCCCAGGCTCTGCACGAGGCAGCCAAGGCAGCCACAGCTTCAAGGTGGGGTGGGCCACGGGGTCAGCCACGGCCAGCACAGCCACCAGATGAGGTCACGTCGTGACGAGCCATGGACGCAGGAATTCTCCGGACAGTTCCGGTTGCATCACAGAAGACAAGAAGCAGCTCTGACATCCACTACCAGGGGACCGCGTAGGTCCACGCAACCGCCCTAAAACTGACGAGAGCCACGCGCCGACGCGGGGGGGTCACGACATAGGTGCGGTGACACGCAGGGCGCCGGGCCTCCACTGGGCCAGACACGGAGGCGCACACACGAGGGACTTCCAAACATTCACGGAGACGTGGAACTAAAAGCCGTTTATCCGGAGGGCTGGCGCCGTGGTGCAGCTGGCTAAGCCAACACAGATGCCAGCATCCCGCACATCCGAGCGCCGGTTCGAGTCCCGGCTGCTCTGCTTCTGATCCAGCGGCCGCTAGTGCTCCTGGGAAGGCAGCAGGTGACCTGCACCCATGGCGGGGGTCCCAGACAGAGCTCCAGGCTCCCGGCTTTGGCCTGCACTGCAGCCATGTGGGAATTGAACGAGCGGATGGAAGATCTCTGTCCCTCTCTGTCACCGTTCAAGTAAATAAATAAATAAATCTTTAAAAACATGTTTAGTTTGGTGCCAAGAATGTTGACACCCGGTTTCCAGGAACAACTCCCAGCCCTGATCTGTCTGAACACAGGCTTCCCCGCCTTCAGTACACTCTCTGTTTACATGGAGCAAGACGGACACAGTGCAGCTGAGAAATAGAACCCCTCCCGGCACCTTCCTCGCAGGATCACGAAGGCACCCACCTCCTACCCCGACCCTCACCCCTAGGTTTTTGCCATGCACTTGCCCCTCCCTGACTGACCCCCAGGTCAGTCGGCACCTCCTCCAGGAAGCCCTCCGGAGCCCTCATTGACCCCGTTTGCTGGCTCTGTGGCCCTGCGGCCCTATGCTCTCCCGGCCCCAGCTGCCAGTCACGCTCTGTCCTCCTTGTCCACACATCCACCCGTCCAGGAGTTGGGAGCCCAGGGACCCACAGCCACCCCATCCCCAGCCCTGCGCCAGCCATGCGGTAGAGGAAAGCCCCACCCCCCACCCCTAGACTTGGCCCTGGGCCAAGGTAGCAATCTGATTTGCTTAAAAGCCCCCTGGGGGGGCCTCCTGGGGCAGTGGGGGAGGGGCGCACTCACCTCGCTGGCTGGGGTGCGGGCTCCGGAGCTGACAGCCGCTCTGATAAATTGTGTTCCGCTGCGGCCAGCAGGCAGGCGCACCTGGCCGGCGTCCAGAGGCCTCGGGTCATTCATGAGTGTTCCCGGCACAGGGGCGCCAACGGCAGCTACCACCGGCCACTTTCTGCTGATCACGCTCGGCTACCCCAGCAGGGTCTGCCGCCGGCCACGCAGTACCTCACACATGCAGCCCGCTGAGGGGGTGATGGGCGGGTGTTGGGGGCAGCACATGTCCTCCCGGGGGCTGGGGTCCACAGCCCAGGCTGGCAAGCCGAGCACAGAGCGGAGCCTGCGGGGTCAGCCGTGGTTTCCATCGGGAACGCATCTTTTGGGGAGGCCTCGGGTGAAGCTGCTGGGCTCCTTGCTGGGCTTTGTCAGGCTGCGTCTCCGTCGAGGCCCTGGCGAGAGCAGGAAGCCACGGGACGCCCACCAGCCACGGCCCGTGGCAGCGTCCTGGAGACCGAGGGCCACGCGCACCTGCTGCTGCGCCTCTGTCCCCCTTGGCAGGTCTCGGTCCCGTTTCAGAGGGGCAGGGGGAGGAGCCGGCGAGGGGGCGCCGCACCAGGTTCCTGGGACGCTCCGGAGATGAGGGGACTCTGAGGTGCCCGAGACGAAGATGCTGTCACGGCAGTGGCTTCCACTCTGGGGACCCCACCAGGGGTGGGAACGGGGCCCAATGTTTCCAGAAGCTTCCGTGCAGGCCTGGACAGATAGGTGTCTTCCCCGCTCCCCTCCCCCAGCGCTCAGAGCCGTCACCACGGATGCTTCCGAGTGAATGGATCCGGTTCCTGCCATGAGACCCCACAGGCTAACTTAGGGGGAGCAGCTGCGGCTCCTCAAGGAAAAGCCCACTGGCTTCCGGCTGGACCCCCGCCGGCCGGGTGAGCGGTTAACCACAGGGCCAGCTGGGAGAGGGCACGCGGGAAGCCAAACCTCACATGGATCCAAACGAGATCGCTCTGCCCACACGAGGCCAGCGGCAGCCTAGTTGGGACACAACACAAAAAATGTCTGCACCGTAGCAAATCTTGCCGTGGGGGTGAAATGGTGCCCGGCTGGGGGCCCCCACACACTGCCTCCCTAGGCGCAGGTTCAGAAAACCAGCCCTTTGCAGCCGGCACACCTGCCACAGCTACGCCCCTCAGGCGGGGCCAGGCACAGCCCGGCCTTTGTCCCGAACTAGAGTCCTGGCTGCCAGGCTCTCACGGTGCTCTGCGGAGGCTCTGCCTTAAGCACTAAGGGCGTCCACGCGCCGCCCGAGAGTGAGCTGTGAAATTTATACCTCCAGCGGCGACGGATCGAGCCAGGCTCGGCGGCACAGGCTTTGTCCCAGCGCTCGGTGGAAAGCCAGGATCCTGGCGGGGCTCAGGAGCTCCACGGCCGGGGGGAGGCCGGGGCCCGGCAGCCCGCCCCTCTCTTGCAGAAGCTGTGCAGGGAACGTCGGGTCCACAGCCACGGCCGCCAGGCTCATTCCGGGATCGGGCGGGGGTCTCGCGGGCACGGGGGGCTGGAGGCGAGAGCACAGTGAGAGGGCTTTCGCTTGTCCACTCATCCAAGCGCCCCAGAGCACACTGGCCCAAGGGGGGGTGACAGGGGCATCGGACATCACTGCCCACTGCCCGGGCCGGCACCAAACACCCTGTGTGCCGTGGCTCCTTCCTTCCATGACGGCCAGCAGAGGCGCATGCGTGGTCCCTGGGGAAGCGCGTGGGGCCATGACGGCGCCCCCTTTGCTGAGTGCCCCCCCCCCCAGTGCAGGTGTGTTGAAGACCCCAGCAATGTTCTCGCTCCCGGTGACGAGGTCGCCCCATCGAGGCACAGTCGCCGTCTCCTGGCTGCCAACCTCGTGCCGGCGGGTGCCCCCGGGTGCTCTCCCAGGTGTTCCAGGAGATTCCCCCTGCAAGCTAGCCTAAGGCCCACTGGCCAGATGGACAAACAGCTCACAGCTTGGAAGACTCCAAGTTCTGTCTGCGGCTCCAGAGGGCTGGCGCAGGGTTCAAGCCCGAGCCCATGCCATCTCCAGAGGTGAGCAGCAGCCAGGCATGGCAGCCACAGGGACCGGCAGCAGGGGGCAGGAATCAACCCCTGAGAACGCCCTGTGGGACACGCCGGGCCCTGGCCCTGCTCTCCAGTGCCCCTGACTAATAGGTCAGCAGGTGCATACGCACAGCTGTGCCAGGGTTGAGCTGAGAGAGACCCACAGGTGCTGGAGCAACAGCCAGGAGGGAAACACACAGGGGGGAGCCGGGAAGGCCTCCAGGAGGAGGCAGCATCCTCACTGACCACTGACCGTGGGGAGAAGCAGAGTCCCAGAGGCCCGTGCTGGGAGCTTGTTCCCGTGTGGTGCCCTGGGAGCTGACGGCCCCTTTAAGAGGTGGGTCTGGTGGGAGGTCTGAGCTCAGGGAGGGAGGCTGCTGGTGATGTCACCCTTGCTCTCACACAGGCTTCTGACCCTGAGAGGCAGCAGCAGAGGGGGCATGTCCGGGGCACGCCCATCACAGCGCCACGCCCCTGAGCCTGCAGAGCTGTATGAAGCTCCGTATATGCTCGGGCTGCCCTGGGACTGGGGACTGTGTCAGACAAGGACAGGCTGACTCGCCCCAGTGGGCGCTGCTACGTGCCACAGACTGAGGGCCACCCGAGCCCGGCGCCCGCTTCAGGGCACTGGACTCCACCGGGCAGCGCCGCAAAGCCGCACGCCACTCCTGTTTCTGTAGGGGAAGGAGGGGCCCAAGGCTGGGCGTGCCCCGCGGCCCAGCGGGTGGCACTGGACACGCAGAGCCGGCACCACAGCCCGGGCGTTGGACGTGACACCTGCTGCCTCGCCGAACCCTCACCAGAAAGTCCAGGAGGGGAGGGAAAAGACGCCCGGAAAAGTGAAGGGACGTCCCCGAGGCCAGGCGGCTAAGGGAGCTGAGTCCCGACTCAAAGCCAGGCCGCGGGGCTCTCAGTGACAGGGGCCAGGGCCAGGCTCCTGCTGCGCAGGGCACGGAAGCCTCTCGGCTTTTTTGGTTTATTTTTATGAATTCTTGGGCTCCTCCTCCTTCCTTTCCCCAACTCAGCTCAACCGCAAAACGACGTCACTGTGGCCTGAGACAAGCGTCCTACCGCCCTTCAAGCCCCGTGACCTCACTGGCCACGTGTCCCCCGCCCTCCCTGGTGTTGTTATGTGCCAAGCTCCGTGCCCCCCGGCAAGCCCTCTGCCCAGGCCCAGCCCAGACACGCAGCCCGAATCTGCTTTCGCCAGGGCAGAGAGCGCCGGCCCCAGATGCCTGTGGCAGCCAGAGCCCGGAACTGCAGCGAAAACACAGCCCTGGGACCCGGGACGAGGGGCGCCGCCACCACGAGCCAGCCCCAGGAGGGCCCCTGTGAGCGGCTGGAGGGCCCCTGCAGATGTGGCTGGAGGGCCCCTGTGGGTCGGGCCCTGGGGGGGAGGAGGGGGCGGCAGCATCTCCGTCACCAGCTGCCATGGTGACACCGCAATGGCCAAGTCCCCTGTGGACCTGAAGGCGAGGTTTCCCGCGCTTGTGCAGAGAACCCTGCAGAAAGTTCTAGAACATCCGAGGCCCGTGGAGCCCCCCGGGGGAACCAGGACGCACCTACTGGCTCTCCTGTCACCTGGTTCCTGCCCCCCCACCCCTCCCGAAGCTCTGCTACAGCTCCAGCGCTGCTCCTGCCCTTGAGGGCACCGGGAGCCCCTTTTTCCACACTGAGCCCCAGGGCGCAGCTTGAAGGGGGCGGGGACCTGCCCCCACCCTGCCCCCGGCCACCGCACTCTGTCTCCCGAGCTGGCGGTGGCTCCGGGGTGATGTCCCCAGTGTGCAGGTGTGCCAGGTTCTCGGTGAAAACGTGCGCAAGCCACCGCGTGACCAGGGCGCCCTCACCTGCGGGGAATCCGGTGGGGCCGCCGGTGCTGGCCCCTGAGCCTCAGGAACGGGCCAGGCCCCGGAACACGACGGACTCGGGAGGGCGCCGTCCATGTCAGGAGTCCAGAGGGCCTTCTGAGCTAGGAGAGGAAACTCAGTCCAACCACAACCCAGGGGTCCTCGGGGAAAAGTCACAAGCCCCCACGTCTTGCAGTCGCCTTGTGCATTCTCTGGTTCCCTGGGCCACCCCAAGATCCCCAGGCATCAGAGAGGGGCCCTCTCGGTGCCCCTGGTCTCTCCAAGGGCCCCAGCCCTCCCATGGCGCCGTCAGATCTCGGGTCAGCCCGGAGAAACCCCGGCCTGCCTCCCTGCCCTCAGGGCCCACACCCGGCGTGGGGCTGGCACGAGGTGGCCCTGCAGAACCCTGGAGCCTCAGCAGCCCGATATTAGGGCCCACTCCTCACTGAAAGTGGAGAAGCTGAGCCCGAGAGCACCCTGGGGCGCAGAGGAAGCTGGGGGTATACGCAGGGCCAGTAGACACCTTGCCAGATGCCAGGACAGGGGGCCGGGGTCAGTGGTGGGGCCCAGACTGGGCCCTCCTCTCTGCTGGGGACTGGGGACAGGTCTCTTCTTGTCATAGGATCCCACTGTGCCCGGCACACACTCACGAGGAAGGTCACATTATTCTCCCTTGCAAATTAACAGTCCTGGGGCTGGGCTGGGGCTGGGGCTGGACTAGGGCTGGGCTGGGGCAGGGCTGGGGCTGGGGCTGGGGCTGGGGCTGGGCTGGGCTGGGCTGGGCTGGGCTGAGCTGGGCAGGGCTGGGCTGAGCTGGGCAGGGCTGGGCTGAGCTGGGCAGGGCTGGACTGGGCTGGGGCTGGGGCAGCAGGTTTAGCCGCCGCTCAGACACCTGCCTCCAGGCTGGAGCACCAACTCCAGCCCTGCTGCTCGGCTTCTGATCCAGCCCCTGCTAATGCACCTGGGAAGCAGCTGGCGATGGTTCAAGGACTCGAGTCCCTGCACCCATGAGGAGACCAAGATGGAGCTGCTGGCTCCCGGGTTCGGCCCGGCCCAGCCCCAGCTGTTGTGGCCATTTGGGGAGTGAACCAGTGGATGGAAGACCTCTCTCTCTCTCTCTCTCTCTCTCTCTCTCATACATAAATCTTAAAATAAAGAGTGTGTGGCTCAGAGGGGTGAATTAGCTCACCTGAGACCACACAACAGGAATATATCTAGTGATAAGAATCATTGAGGGGCTGCGCTGTGGCATAGCGGGTAAAGCCACTGCCTGTAGGGCCAACATCCCATATGGGTGCTGGTTCGAGAACCGGCTGCTCCTCTTCCCATCCAGCTCTCTGCTGTGGCCTGGGAAAGCAGTGGAAGATGGCCCAGGTCCTTGGGCCCCTGTACCCACATGGGAGACCGGGAAGAAGCTCCTGGCTCCTGGCCTCAGATCTGCCCAGTGCTGGCCGTTGCGGCCACTTGGGGAGTGAACCAGTGATGGAAGACCTTTCTCCCTGTAACTCTGCCTCTCAATTAAATAAATGATTTTTTTAAAAACCATCTAATCTCTGAGTTTCTCAGCCTCACAGCAACACTGGGTACATTTCCTCTACGTTTTTTGGGCGCCTAATAAGAGCTCAGCCCTAAACACCGAGAGCCCCACCCTCCCCACGCTGAGAGGACGGGAACCAGGCCTGGGGAATTCCATCTGGCCAGGCCGCATCCCCAGGCCACGTCACAGGGTCATGTCGCCATCACTGTAAGTAAGCCCTGTTGGAAGTCCAGCCTGGCTGGCTGTGACTCAGCCCTGGGAGACACGCGGCCGTAGCATCCCCTGGTCTGGTAGAGCATTGCGATTCCCGCGCCCCTCTGAGGTGCCTTTCGGGCGGCCCCACTGGTGCCTGTGGCCGTTCTCCGAGTACGCAGGCTGTTTCGTGACGCCGACGTCCCCCAGGCAACTGTTCACGACAAGATCCCCTGCCCCGGGCTTCCCCACACCCACACTCTCACTTAGGGCAAAGCCCAGGACTGAAGCTCAGGGCCCAGGAGTCCGAACCTCCATGCGTTTTTGTTTTTGTTTTTTTTTGACAGGCAGAGAGAGAGAGAGAGAGAGAGAGAGAGAAAGGTCTTCCTTTTGCCATTGGTTCACCCCCAAAATGGCCGTCACGGCCGATGTGCTGCGCCGATCCAGAGCCAGGAGCCAGGTGTCTCCTCCTGGTCTCCCATGGGGTGCAGGGCCCAAGCACCTGGGCCATCCTCCACTGCACTCCCAGGCCACAGCAGAGAGCTGGCCTGGAAGAGGGGTAACCGGGACAGAATCCGGCACCCCAACTGGGACCAGAACCCGGGGTGCCGGTGCGCAGGGGGAGGATTAGCCTAGTGAGCCGTGGCACCGGCCCCTCCACTTTGGCTCCTTATGGGACATGAGCGGGTGGGGCTGGGAGGGGGAGGGCAGGGGGCGGGGTCGTGCTGCCTTGGGCACTGCAAGCAGAACGTGGCATCTCCCACGCCGGCCCACACAGCCCCTTCCTCCCTGAGAATGGCACTGACCTCTCCCGGCAGCCGTCTCTGCAGACTGGACGTCCAGGCGGTGGCTGGTCTGGAAGAAAAGACACGAGATGATTGCAACCTGGGGGCTCGGCAGAGACTGAGCCCCGCACAGAGCAGGCCCCACCCCTTGCATGGGAAGCCGGCCTCCAGCCCAGCCCACTCTGGGGACTCCCTCCTCCCAGGCCACAGGAGGCGACTCCATTCCCTTTACTGGGATCAAGTCTCCAAACGCGAATGGGACATCGTGTTTCAGAAGCTGCTGTGAAGAAGACTTTTGGGCAAAAGTGAAGACGTCTCTGCCAAGGCCCGGACGCAGCCAGGAGGCGCTGAATGCCCCCCGCACCCTCACACAGACAAGCCCACCCCACAGCACCCAGGGGGGCGGCACCTGCCGGTCCTCAGCTGGCTGTGTTCAAAGCAGCCTGATGCCAGAGCAGCCCAGAGCCCGCTTCCTCGTGGCACGGCTGGTGGGGCTGCGGGACCCCATTCCCCACCTGCACCGCAGCACCTGGCCCTTGCACCCCCTGGGTATTTGCACTGGCTACTCCCTCTGCCTGAAGGCCCTCGCTCTCCCACGTTGCCTGATGAATGGCTATGTAGAACTTGGGCCTGATCCAAATGCCCCCTCCCCCGTGAAGTCATCCTTGACTACAGCTGGCAGGGCCCAGCCACCTGCTTCTTCCGTAGCCCCAGCCGTGTGGCAGCGGGGCTCTGTGGCAGGCCCCTCAGACGCCAGTGCACAGGAAGGACGGCTCCACCAGGCACACCGCTCCTGCGGGCAGCTGCCAGGGAGGCGCACTGCCTGCTCCCGCTCTGTGCTCCGAGTCCAAGCAGTCCCCAGCTTACAGCGGTCCGACAAGGGATTCTGGGACTTCACAATGGGGCCACATTCAGCAGAGGCCGAGCTCGGGTCCTGAACACAATCGCACCTCCCAGGGCCATGGGTGCGACCTGCCGACACCTGCAGCGGGCGAGCCCCCAGCGCGGCTCGGGAGCTCCAGAGTACCGCGGGCAGTTTCGACTCACGATATCTTGAAGATTTATTTTATTTATTTGAAAGGCACAGTGACAGAGACAGAAGTTAGAGAGAAGGCGAAAGAGAGAGGGAGAGAGAAAGAGAGACAGAGAGAGAGAGATCGTCCATCTGCTGGGTTTCTCTCTAAATGGCTGTAGTGGTAGGGCTGGGCCCGGCTGAAGCCAGGAGCCAGAAGCTTCTTCTGGGACTCCCACGGGAGTGCAGGGGCCCAAGCACTCGGGCTGTCCTCCACTGCTCTCCCAGGTGCATTAGCAAGGAGCTGGGTTGGAAGTCGAGCAGCCGGGACTCATCTCTGGGCTCATACGGGATGCAACGGCAGGCGGCGGCTTAGCCCACTGTGCACAGCACGGGCCCCAACTTGGGGTATTCTTAACTGATGATGTGTGACCCCATTGCAGGCCAGGGGACGCTGTAATTCACTCACACACACCAGGAGCAGCGCTAGGTCTCCGAGCAGCACGGACTTGCACACGGCCAGCCTTTGCACACGGCCCGCCTTTGCACACGCACCTGGCTCAGCCCGAGCCCTTCGCCCCATCCTCCCAGCACGAAGCCCTCCTTGTTTGAGCGCGTCCTCCTCCAGGAAGCATATTCTGCGATCAGCCCGCCTCTGCCCCGTGCTCACGGCCGCTGCTTCACACGGTGTTTTGGGCGCCCTGAGTGCAGAGCTGGGCGAACAGCCCTGGCTGTGTCCACCCGGGAGCTCATCTCACCCTCAGTCAGATGCTGAGCACGGCGGGCAGGGGCGTTGCTGGTGCAGCCCTGGAACGGGGGTGGGGGTGGGGCGGGGAGGCGTGGCTGAGTGCACGTGGGTGCCCAGGGTCCTGCTGTTCCCCCCAGTACCACCTCGAGCGAGTCGCCTGACCACTGTGGCCTCGGCTTCCTTTTCCCAGGAGAGAAGCCTGGGATCCGTTTAATTGACTGTTGCATTCATTCAACAAACACCCGTGAGCAACCTCCCCCCACCCCCGCCCGGCACTGGGGAGCCACAGATGGCTGCAGGGCACCTCCGCAAAGACAGGGCAGCTCAGGCCAGGCAGGTGGACGGGGCTGGACCCGCCCACAGCACCGAGGGAAACAGGGCCAGGGGCGTGCGTGGGAACCCACCTCGGGAGCTAGGAAGGCGGCCGAGTACTCGGCCAGCGCTGCATCATCCTCCATGCTCTGTGCCAGCTGGGACAGAGCGCGATCCTCGGGCCCGTGTGTGTGCAGCTCCCGCAGCAGGTGCGCGATCAGCCGGTTCCTCTCCCGGCACTTGCGCACCAGGGAAGCCAGCTTGGCCTGAAAGGGAGGCAGCGGTGAGCACACAGCCCCAGGGGGAGGGGGGCTCGGCACGGAGCTGGGGGTCCCCGGGTCCTGCTGCTGTCCCATCCAGGGCCCTCCCTGTCTACCCTGCCCGGAGAATGGAGAGCACCTGATCCCGACCCGGGCCCACCCTGAATGTGGACTGAGTGTGCCACCCTCTGCGAATCCCAAGTCCCACTGGCCAAGAACACGCCAAACCCCATGGCCACTTAGGGCCACGTCCAGGACGCCGTCCCAGAGTCCGAAGCTTCTGTACATGGGGGAAGCCCTGCTGAGACAGAAGGGCAGCCCCGCATCCACACAGACGGCCCCCAGCCTGTGACCCTGCCTCTTCCCCCCTGGCCAGCGCTGCGTGGTGAGGCAGCGCCGTAGGCACGGACAGGGGCTCCGGGGCCCCTGCGTGTTTGCAGCAGGTCAGGTGCGCCCGAGGCAGCTGTGATAAGTGATGTCCTCAGCTGACCTCGGGCTCATCACACCCAGCACCACCGCGCAGGAGGGGGCGGCTGTGCGGTGACCACCGCGGGTGCTGCGGCAGGGACGAGCTGGACACCTGGCTGGGGCATCCCGTGGGTCGCTCCGGCATGAGGGACAGCCTCAGAGGGCAGGGCCCCGAGAGGGGGTGCAGGACACAGCACATGGGGACCCCAGGACCTCAGACGCGGGGGCATGTGCTGGAAGCAAAGCCGAGTCCCGGGCACTGGAGTCCCGAGCACTGGACTGCAGACGGGTTCAGGGCGGGAACCGGCGTCCCTGCCCCTCGCTGCAGGCACACTGCCGTGGACTCGATGTGCACATTACCTTCAGAGGGGGCACGGCCAGGTCCGCCTCGCGTCGCTCTCTCTGAAGCTCCCGGAGCTGAAACGGAAGTCAGGCGCTGACACGGCTGCCCCTGGCACTGCCCTGCGAGCTCACCCGGTGCCGGCTCACATGGGTCAGCTCTGAGCCCCAGGGGACCTGGTGCTGGGAGCAGGGCCTTTCCCGTCACCGCCCAGCGGGATCCGGGGGACAGAGGCAGTGCCTCCTCTGTCGGGAAGTACGCCATCCCCGACTCCCCATCGGGAAGCGGCTTTCCGGTGATGCTCAAATGCACACGGGGTTCTGAGCCCCTGGGGCCGAATCCCAGCAGCCACCACCGAGAACTGTGACCCCACGCACGTCACCTGCCCTCTCTGCCTCCTTTCCTTGTCTGTGGAGTGGGTGACGCCAGCGTCCACCCAGGGGTGAGGACCGTGGGGAGGAACCAGCACACGGATTCGTGCACCATGCTGAGAACCAGCCTGGCATCCAGCCAGTGCTCAATACATGCACGCTGTCGCTACCACATGGGAGCAGATGAAAGCTGGATACTTGTCATGGAGGTGTGGTACTGAGCCTGGGCTGGGCCCCAGTGCCCCAGGAGGTGTGGCCATAGCCCCTCCCCCGGGCCTGGGCTGGCCCCCCAGTGCCCCAGGAGGTGTGGCCATAGCCCCTCCCCCCAAGCCTGGGCTGGCCCCCCAGTGCCCCAGGAGGTGTGGCCATAGCCCCTCCCCCGGGCCTGGGCTGGCCCTCCAGTGCCCCAGGAGGTGTGGCCATAGCCCGTCCCCCAAGCCTGGGCTGGCCCCCCAGTGCCCCAGGAGGTGTGGCCATGGCCCCTCCCTGAGCCTGGGCTGGCCCCCCAGTGCCCCAGGAGGTATGGCCATAGCCCCTCCCCCCAAGCCTGGGCTGGCCCCCCAGTGCCCCAGGAGGTGTGGC
>CM027405.1:3041099-3060810 GCA_015711505.1 Sylvilagus bachmani | reverse complement strand
CTGTCTCTCTCTCTCCCCCCTCCCTCTCTCTCTCTCCCCCTCTCTCTCTCCTCCCCCCCCTCTCTCTCTCTCCCTCTCTCTCTCCCCCTCTCTCTCTCCCTCTCTCTGTCTCTCTCTCTCTCTCTCCCCCCTCTCTCTGTCTCCCTCTCTCTCTCTCTCTCCCTCTCTCTCTCCCCCTCTCTCTCTCCCTCTCTCTGTCTCTCCCCCTCTCTCTCTCACAATTTTAATAAAAATAAAAACATAGGAAGATATAAACAGAAAGGATGAACTGATGAAATGTTTCACTAGAGAATCAGAGTCTCCTTTAAAAAGAAGAAAATGGAAATTTTAGAACTGAGAAATACAAAGAGACGTGCAACTAGGAACTCACCAGATGGATTTAGCAGAAGACGGACACAGCAGAACGTGTGCCAGCAAACTGAACGGGGTCCACAGAAAACCCAAACCTAAGCACAAGGGGAAAACAGGACAGAGCTTTCCAAACGGGAGAACAGAGGAAAAAGAACCGTGTCTCTGAAGGAGAGGAGGGGGAGGTGCTGTACCCAGCAAGCGAAGCCACCACCTACAGCACCAGCACCCGTGTCACGGGGCCAGGCCCAGTCCCAGCTGCCGTCCTCCAGTCCAGCTCCCTGCCAGCATCCCTGGAAAGGTGGCCCCAATGCTTGTGCCCCACCACCCACACGGGAGACCCAGACAGAGCTCCAGGCTCCAGCCGTCGCCCTGGCCCGGTCCTGGCTGTTACAGCCATTTGGGGAGTGAGCCAGCAGGAGGAGGATCGCACCTGCACCTGCTCTCCCTGTCTATCCGTCTTCCGTTTTTATGCTCTGCTATTAAATAAACCTTTTTAAAAATAGAAACGGGTGAGAAAATGAGACAGGAGGAAACGTCTGAGCACACAATGCCCAGGTGCTGCTGAGTCCGACAGACGCCACGAATGCACCATTTCAAGAAGCTCAGAGAAGCGAGCGGGATAAAAACCAAGGAACTGCTTGCTCCCAGGCCCACCACAGCCGAACCGCCAGGACCCAGCGGAGGAGAGGAAATCGTAAAGCAGAAAAGAAATGGCACCGACAGCTGACTTCTGTGTGAGGCCATGGGAGGCAGGAGGCGATGGCACCGACCTTGGAGAAAGACTTAGGAGCAGGGAGACCCGCCCACCTCAGCTCCTGCATTCGACGGAGAAAAAACTTAAGTGAGGGTGAGACAAATGGAAGCATGCGAGGACTGGCCCCAGCACACCCTCATGCGACAGGGAATGCCGGACGCTTTCTGAAGGCAGGAGGAGGCAGATCCACGGGGGTGGAAGGAAGAGCAGACAGCACAAGAACACATTCAGTGGCTGCCACATCGACCTGGGAGGCTTATGGTACCAGGAATCACACACGTGGCAAACACAGTGAAGAGAAGGGAACAGATGGGGTCCAACATTCGATCTGTGACTATTTGGAATATACTAAAACAATTGACAACTACATCCTGAAGTTTCTAGGGTACGGGCTGGTGTTGTGGTGTAGTGGGTTAAGCCACCGCCTGTGACAACAGCATCCCCTGTGGGCATCCCCTGTGGGCATTGTTTCGCATCCTGGCTGCTCCACTTCCGATCCAGCTCCCGCTAGTGCACTGGGAAAGCAGTAGAAGATGACCCAAGTACTTGGGCCCTTGTACCCATGGGAGAACTCGGTGGAATTCCTGGCTCCCGGCTTTGGCTGGGCCCAGCCCTGGCTCTCGTGTCCTTGTGGGGAGTGAACCAGCAGGTGGACGCTCACTCCCTCTCTTTCTCTGCCTTTCAAAAAATTTTTAAACCTTTAAAAAGAGAATGGCTGGGACTGACTACAAAGGGCTCAACAGCGCCACCTTGTGGACATTAGCTGACGGACTCATGAGCATTTCTTCCTGGGGCCCCTGAGAGCCCAGTGCTGTCCACGGAGAGGGGAGGGACTCAGAGGAGCCCACAGCTGGACTCCCAGTCACTGGTCCACACCTGCGGAGAAACTCCTGGCCCCAAAATACAAAATCTAGTTCTAAAGTCATAGCACTGGGTACCAGCGTGAAGCACCTACTTAGGGGCAACTTTGAACTTTCTGGACCCCGGACGCCAAGAAGCGAGACCCACCTGTGCCCTCGCCGGCCGTGTGACCCCAGGAGAGTCACTTCCTTCCTCTGCCCGCCTGAGTTAGCAGGTGGACGCCGGAGCACAGCCAGCCCCGGGGAGGGAGGCAAGCAGGATGGCACAGCAGTGCAGTCCACCTACCTGGAGGCCATGGCTCGGCCACCGCGGAGCTTGTCCCGGGTCTACAGAACATGCCGCTCTCGTCTCCTCTTGGACGCCTTCGTCCCCGGCTGCATCGGGGCTGCCTTGCGGGCCACAGGACGGAATCCCAGCGGTGCAACCAACAGCGCCTCTGGAATTCTCCACGTCTGAGGACGACCCCGCCGGCCCTGCAGCTGGGTCCGCTTCCTCCTCCGCGGGTGGCCCGTGGACCCCCATCATCGACTGCCCCGAGGGTGGAGTCGCCTGAACCTCCTTGTCCACAGCACACGCCCAGCCCTCCGCCATTTGGGGTTCCCCCGGGAGGCGCTCGCCTCCTCCCACCAAATGCCGCCGATCTGGGTTCCTCTGCGAGGCCACGTCCGTCTCCAGGACGCAGACCCTGCGCAGAAGGTGCGCGTGCTCGCTCTGCAAGGCCTGGGTCACGCGGTCCATCCCCAGCGCCAGCTCCTTTGTCAGCTCCCTGTGGCCGGCCCCGAGCCCCGCCACCAGCGCCTTGAGCTCCCGGTTCTCCAGGGCGGCTCGCTCCATCACGCCCAGACTCCCCTTGAGCTTCGCGTTTTCCTCTTCGAGCTCCAAGATCTTGCCGTAGCTCCTCTCGTTGCCGTCTTCGAGCTCCGAGATGACCTGCAGGCACTGGTCCAGCTCCCGCTTCCAGCGCGCGGCGTCCGCCAGCAGGGCGCGGTTAGCCTGTGCGAGCCTGGCCGCCTCCGCCGCGTGCCTCGCTCGCTCTCTTTCCAGGGCGCGCACTTTTTCATGGCACCTGTCGTGCCCCGCCTGAAGCCTGGCGTTGCCATGGACAACCTGGCTCCCGTCTCGCTCCAGTCCACAGAGGAGCTGGTGCAGCCGATGCCTCAGCCTCTCCAGGGCTCTCCAGGGCGGGGACAGCCGGAGCCCCCCCAACCCCGAGGGCCCTTCTGGGGGGCCAGGGCTTGCTTCCTCCCAGCCAGGCACCGGCCGGGGACCCGGGGCCTTGGCCTGTCCCCGCTGAACCTCTTCACCGCCTGCCTGGACCTCTGTTGCCTCTGCAGAACTAACTTCCCAACGTTGGTTCCCGAAAACGTGCAGCGAATCAGCACCCTGCTCGGCCACACTGCGGCTCCCGCTGGAAGACCGGGGCGTTCCCCGTCCCCGAGCGCCCCCGCCAGGCCTCGGGAGGAACAGCTGCTGGAGACACTCCTCGAGCGCCTGTTCAAGCTCATCTGTGTCAACAGAGAACCTGGTGCTCCGGCTGGGAGCCCACGCGTGGCCCCCATCAGCGGACACAGCCGACCCGGGAAATAGCGGCGACTCTGGTTCTCCCACGGCCGGCGTCGCCGTGCCCGCACGGTCCTCGGAGTCAGCCCACTGGGGGACACCCCTGTCAGCCGAACCCCACACTTCTCGATGCGACACCGTCTGCTCCTCCTCCTCCTCTTCCTCCCGCCCAGGGCGCTCTTCCTGCCGAAGCACAGCATCCCCAAGCGTCAGCGGCTCCTCGTGCCGACCACTGCTCCTGGCCACTCGGTCTCTCCCCGCCGGCCTGTGAGCCCCGGTGCAGGTGGGCAGGGGCGCTGCGTCCTCCAGCGACAGCCCCCCACCACCTCCATCCTCCCCTCCCTTCCTACCCAGGGATTCGGGACCCTCCAGGGACACAGGGACCTCTCCCTGCAGAAGAGGCAGTGGACACTCCGGCCAAGGCTGGGACTCAGCAGCCTCCGGGGCCCGAAGCCCGCTGCCCAAGGTCACGGTCTCTCGGCTCTCCTGACCCGGCCAGCACTTGCTGCCCAGGGCTGCCTCCTCCCTGCCCACGGTCTTCCCGGCCCCTCCTTCCTCGTGCCACGAATCTCTGCGGTCTCTGGGCGCTTTCCTGGGGAGCGGGTGATCGGAGGTGTTTGGGGACTCCTGGCACAGGGGGCTGTCACGGCTCCTCGCCCGGGGGCAGGCCCAGCCGGGGTGTCTGGCGGCTTCGGCAGCAGGTGGGAGCCCGGCGGCCAGCACCTCTTCTTGGGGAGGCCTCAGGAGCAGCGGTGGCGGCAGAGGGGCAGGGTCCCCGGCTGACCCCCAGGGAGGCAGCGCAGCCGTCTGCACCAGGACCGAGGGTTGCGGGGCTGGGGCGGCCGGGAGACGCTCTGAAATCCAGGTCAGGTCCACAGGGTGGAGGGACCCATCCAGGCCCTGGGCTGAGGGGCAGCCGCACACGAGGACAAGGATCTGTTCATCCAAGCCGGGCTCGGCCACAGGAGGCTGTGGGCGGAAGGACATGGTCAGGTGCGAAACGGCCCCTCCCACCCTGGGGCCTCTTCGCCTGCTGCCCCAGGGCCTTTGCACGGGCTCCTCCCTCTGCCCAGAAGCTGCCTCCCAGAAACCCTCCTGGCCCACTCCCTGGCTTCCCTCGCATCTCAACCCCGGCGTCACTTCCTCACACAGGCCTCCCCGGGCACCTCCTCGGCTCCCTACCGTGCAGGCTCTCTCCCTGCTCTGCGGCACTGCCTGACCCCTCAGCACCCTCACGCGGCCACGTCGGGGTTCTCTGCCGCCCCTGCCGCCCAGGGCAGACGCCCCGGGATGGGGGCAGATTTACAGTTCTTGCGATGCAGCAGAGGGTGGCGCCCAGTCCTGGGGGGCTCAGTGGCCGCTGGGGCTGGTGGCCGCTCTCTCGTGCCCAATGCAGAGGCGAGGAGGGTCTGCCGGACGCCACTGCCGGGGGCAGGGACAGCGGCAGGGATGGGGTCGGCCGCAGTGCCAGGCACACAGCAGGTGTTCCCAGGTACTCCGGCAAGCAGGCTTGTATTTACCATCCAATGCGCTTACCCAGAGAGGCGCAGGCTGGGCCCCCCGGGGAGAGGGGAGTGAGGAGAGGGCACGGGAGCCCCGCCCACTGCGAGCTCTCACGCTGTTCCAGGTTCCCTGCGCCTACAGGCAGGCTCCTGGTGGAGAGCCTCCCCGCCCCCACCCCCGCCCAGGGTGCTCCGCCCCGCGGCTCATCCCACGGGGCCCAGAGCCCGAATGAATGAACCCAGAGTGAGCCCAGAGCCCGAATGAATGAGCGAAGAGAGGGGGAGGCCCCTCTCTGCTTAGAACCGCAGAGCCAGGCTGGGGCTCAAGGCTTCGGCTCCGGTCCCCGCAGGCTCCGGCGTCCAAGGGGACAGGAAAGTGGAAGCTGAGAGGGGCTAGGCCTCGCGGGGCCTCAGCCAGCCACGGCGGGGAGGTGGGGCGGTGCTCCTGGGCCTGCAGGGGGCAGGGTGGGCTTCAGGCTGCAGCTCGGGGCCCATGGGGAGCCCTGTCCTCCTGTGTGGGATGGAGCCCCGCCTGCGTGGTCAGGGGTCTAGAGATTCCGTCTGCTTCTTGAAGCCCGGCCACAGGCGGGGCCCTTCCCCGCCTCCCAGCCAGGTCTCCTTGAGCCCCACGCCCTCAGGCCTCCCTCAGCCTCTGCCTTCTCTCTGCCCCTCGCCCACCCCGTGAGTGCACACAGTAGGGCTGACGGGCCCCGGCTGGACCCTGCCCGTGCGGAGGCCTCTGGCCTCTCCTGCTCACAGACCCCACAGGGGCTCCCAGGGGCTCGCCCAGGCTCCAGGCCTGGCATGCTAACAGAGGGGTCGCGGCAGCCCGACACAGCCCCCAGCGCGGGGCCCCTCCGAGCGCCGGCCTGGGAAGCAGCATGGCCCCGGGGGGCCGAGACCCTCGCTTGCAGAAGGGGACGCTGCGCGGTCACGGCTCAGGCGGGTTCTCGATCCCATGTCTCCCGCGCACACACTGAACACTAGAACTGCGTTTCAGCGCTCGCGGGATGAGGGCGGAGCCTCGGTCCTGTCTGGCGTCTGAAGACAAGGCCTTTGGGAAGGGACTTGCTGGGGCGAATCCCCACGATCGAACGGAGTGGCTTTGTCAGGAAGGACGTGGCGTGAAGGACGAGCACACTTCCTGTCTGCTTCCTGTCTCTCTGCTTCCTGTCTCTGCTTCCTGTCTACTTCCTGTCTCTCTGCTTCCTGTCTGCTTCCTGTCTCTACTTCCTATCTGCTTCCTGTCTCTACTTTCTGTCCTGTACTTGTCTACTTCCTGTCTGCTTCCTGTCTCTGCTTCCTGTCTTCTTCCTGTCTCTCTGCTTCCTGTCTACTTCCTGCCTACTTCCTGTCTGTTTCCTGTCCACTTCCTTTTTCCTGTCTGCTTCCTGTATACTTCCTGTATGTTTCCTCTCTGCTTCCTGTCTACTTCCTTCTGTTTCCTATCTACTTCCTTCTGTTTCCTGTCTACTTCCTGTTTCCTGTCTGCTTCCTGTCTGCTTCCTTCTGTTTCCTGCCTACTTCCTGTCTGCTTCCTGTCTACTTCCTTCTGTTCCCTGTTTCCTGTCTGTTTCCTGTATGCTTCCTGTCTCTACTTCCTCTCTGCGCCCTGGTCCACCGTGCAGTGCTCCCCTGCCAGGTTCCGCATCCACCTGCTCATCAGACGGCAGGCTGAGGTCCCCCCGCCCCGGCCCGTGCGCCTCCCCCCTGGGCACCGACAGCACCCTCCCTCTGTCCTAAGGAGCCGCTCTCGGGCACTGTACCCAGGGTCATGAAAAGCTGCTGAGGCCAAGGCTCAGAGACGCGACACGACCATCACGCAGGGAGCGGAGGCAGCGGGTCCCCACCCAGCAGACGGGGTACACTCCCCACCCAGCCCCGCACAGGTGGGATGATGATCCAAACGACACAGTTGTTCCAGCTGGGGCCAACTGGACTCGCTGACCTGGCAGCTGCCCGCCCCAGCAGTGGGCTAGAGGGGGAGGGGCCTCCACTCAGCCACCCTGCTCTGCCGGAAAGGCACGGCACCCCCGAGCAGGGAGGGCCCTCGGCCAGCCACGGACGCCCCGCCGGACGCCTGGCCCGGAGGCCCGAGCCCAGAGGGATAAGGCTCACATCTGAACAAGCCGGGGACACAGCGCTCCAGCTGCAGTGGCCCCTGCCCTTCGCGGACACAGTCAGCCAGCGTGTGTGGGGGCGGGGCAGAGCAGCTCCGGGTCAGCACAGGGGCTCCCGAGAAGACAGGACCCCTGCTGCCACCATGCCCCCTTGCCCAGTCTCCGTGTCTGGCTGAGCCTAGGCCAGACCCCTCCTGGGCCTTGACCAGCTGTGTGACACCCAGCAAGTGACCCTCCCTCACCGAGGGGGAGACCAGCCCTCCCCTCCATCACAGGGACATCGGGAGGATCACGCAGGTCCACCTGTGGCCAGCAGGTGGCGTCCCCACACCGCACGCACCACCACACTCCTGCACCTGCTGAGGCCCGTGTCCAGGCAAGCAGTCACACTGGCCTTGGCTTCTGCAGGGGCCCGGCACCTCCTCCCTGGGCAGGGGCAGCAAGGCACCCTGGACAAAGCCCGGGACGTCAGGAGAGCCGAGAGCACCCGGGGAGGTGGAGACTCCCGCCGTCCTCACTGTACCCTCCCAGCAGGGGCCAGATGCCCTCCACGGGCGAGAAAACCAAGGCCCAGGCCGCAGAGGGCACCGGGCCTGGTGCTCTTGGCTCCCCGGCCCCGGGCAGCACACGACAGGAGACACATTCTGTCCTCAGGGGAGTCTGTCTGTCCACCACGCTGCACCCAGGCTCCCCCAGGGGACGCCCCTCTCCTTCCCATGCAGAATTTTTCTCTGTGGCCCCTAGGGAGGTGGCTGACGGCTGCGGCCGGGTACCTTGGACAGCGCCCGCCCGCCCTCCCCGGGCAGATGGGGCACCCCCACCCAGCTGGCCACACAGCGTCTGGCAGGGGATGGGGATGGAGCGCAGAGTTTTGAGGCGTGCTCGGGAAGTCATTCGGCCCCTGAGCAGGTGCCAGGTGCTCTTCTAGGTGAGCGGAGGCAGAAGGGAACAGGTGCATGGCCTGTCCCCTCCTCACCTCTCCACAGGCTCCCACCTGCCCCGGCACACACCCGCACCGGGCTCCTGGCTGGTCCTCCTGCTTCCCTGGCATTCTCTCGGCCGCCAGCGAGACCCCCTGCCATGCCCCCTCCCACCTGCCAGGCCTCCCTCGGGGCCCTCAGATGCAGGGAGCAGCCCGGATGCGGACACCAGTGTCCAGAGGCCACCCATGGGCTGGCCCGGCCGGGCGTCTTGGTGGTTCATGTCCGCGCAGCAGGCGGCCTGTCTGCCCCCAGCCCCCCAGCCCTGGAGCGTCCCTCTGCCCTGCAAGCTAACACCTTGCTGGGCCTCCCACGTCCCTGTGTGCACTCGCAGAACAAACCTCCCACCTGCCTCAGGGCCTTTGCACACACAGCACCTGCTGCCTGGACATCTCCTCCCGCCTCCCCCACTCCGAGCCCCGCTAGCCCCCCGACCCCTGAACAAGGCCATCGCTGGCCTAGCTGAACACTCCCCCAGGTCAACCCCCACGGCAGCTCCTCCTCACGTTCCAGTTAACCTATTAACCCGGGCGATGGTTGCGCCACAGCTATTTCTGCTCACAGACCAGGACCCTCAGTCCTGTCCACACCATGGTCGTCAAGGGGCTTCCAACAGCACCAGCTGGGACCCAAACCCAGCAAAGCCAGAGGGCCTGGGCACCAGCACCCGGTCCTGACGGGCGCCCGCCCGCAGCTGTCCCGAGCCCACGGCCCCTCGGTTCCACCCACCCGGTTCCCACCTTGCCAGAGCTAAGCACGCTTAAAGGCACCGTGGGAGCAAGGCGGAGAACAGGAAGCCGAAGACAGGAGAAGAGGGAAAGATGAAGTGGGGAGAGGCCGGGGGTGGGGGGAGGCAGAGATGCAAGTTCAAAGGACAATGCTGGGGAGACCAAAGCGAAGAAACCAACACCGGGAGGCGCGGGGCGGGCGGGGGCAGCGCCGGGGCCACGCCCACGTCCACGCGGCCGAACTCCCTTCACAGCAGATCCTACTTGGAGCTGTGACAGCACGCAGGCCGGCCCCGGGCGATTCAAGGCAGCTGGCTGAGCGTGGAGTCCATGGCCGGGCCTGGGGCTGGGGACGCTGGTGTGAATAGGGCTGGGTCCTGGTCTCGCAGAGGTGACATGGGGCGGGGGGCTCTGAGGTCTCCACCCACCCCACCCCTCTGTCTACCCCTTCACTTCAGATGTGTTCAGAGAGGGAGAGCCACTTGCCCAAGGCCACACAGCAAGCCAGTGGGAGAGCTCTCCGTCCCCTCCCACAATGCACTCTGCCTGTCGATTCTCCCTGCTTCTCAACTCTCAAGGGAACGCCTGTCTGTAACACGGCCTGGCTTCGGCGTTAATGGGAGATTTTGAGGGGCTTGTGCTGTGGCAAAGCAGGTTAAGCCTCTGCCTGTGGTGTCGGCATCCCACATGGGCGCCGGTTCTAGTCGCGGCTGCCCCACTTCCGATCCAGCCCTCTGCTGTGGCCCAGGAAGGCAGTGGAGGGTGGCCCAAGTCATGGGAGACCCAGAAGAAGCTCCTGGCTCCTGGCTTCGGATCGGCGCAGCTCTGGCCATTGCAGCCATATGAACCAGCAGATGGAAGACCTTTCTCTCTCTCCCTCTCACTGTCTGTAACTTTACCTCTCAAATTAATATATAAAATCTTTTTTTTTAATGTAAGTAAACGGAGGAAAACAGGGAAGCGCAGACAGTCGCTCATGTGTTGGAAGGCAGCCTGCGTCTGTCTGCACGAGGTTGCATTTCTGCGCTGTGCACGCTGCATCGCACGTAACAGAAGGATCATTCCTGCACGGGGCCTTCTGCCCGGCCACGTCCCAGGGGACGCCTGGACTTCAGTCTCCAGGCTGGGCCCCCCAGCGGACACCCGGGCCCTCCCCAGCATCACCAACTCTCAGCAGTGCCAGCGCACGTCCCTGAGCTCATGCCAGCCCTCTGCACGCGCTCCTGGCAGGCAGGGGCCGAGGCAGGGGCGGCTGTGGTTAAGCTGCCCCCCCACCCCCTGCCTGGGAGCTGCCACACTCCTGGGGCTCGCGCCTTCCCCGCCAGCAGGATCTTCCAGTATCGGACCAATACACCAAAACCAATGCACATTTTGTACCTAGTGGACCTGACTTTCCCAGGAGACCCCGGCCGCACCTCCTTTCCCGTGATTCGCGCACTCGTGGGTTCGCCCATGGAAGCAAGCGGAGCGATGCAGCGATTCCCGTACCTGCCACCAGGGGGCGCTCTGCAACACTGCCGGGCACTCAGCTGCAAAGCGTCCGGTAGTGGGGGTGGGGGGGCGCCATGGGAGGGTAACCTCACAGAAGCACGCGTACCAGCGTATGGGATGGAGGGAGAGCTCGGGAGAAGCCCAGAGCCTGGGGCCTAATGTTCCGGAAAATTACAGACAGGCTTCTGAAAGACGGCTGTAGGGATGCAGTTTATTGATGAAAATGCCAAGGGGCCAGCGTGGCCGTGCGGCACCGGGCCGAGGCCTCTGCACGAGACGCCAGGCGCCCACGGCCGAGGGCCTGCGTTCAATCCGGATCCAGCATCCCGCTGAGGCAGCAGGTGGGGTCTCAGGCACGGACCCCCCACCCCCACCCCGCAGCCCCGCTCTGCATCCCGGGCTCCTGCCTTGGCCTGGCCCAGCCCCGGCTGCTGTGGGCACTGGGGGAGCGAGCCGGCAGACGGAAGCTCTCTGCATTTCTCTCCCTCCCCCACCCTCTCTCTCAACAGTTACAAGGTGCTTTCCTTTTACCCGATGAGCCTAACAGAAGAGGAGTAGACGGGAAACGCACAACGTGGCGCCGGGAGCGCAGAACAGCGTCGCCAAAGCCGCGCAAAGGGACCCGGACAGACACCCACCCTCCCCCCGAGAAGACGCCGGCGTCGAGGCGTCCAGTGACTCGAAGCGGACGACCCCGACTGGGGGTGTTTGCTCGCCTTTCCTGCAAGGAGCAAACTTCCTGCAGGACGACCGCCCCCCAAGGGAGAGAGAGGTGGGCCTGGATGGCCCCGGGGGGGCTGCGCCGGCTTCCTCCACAAGGGGGCGCACTCCAGGCTCACTTCTAAGCTCGGCCAAATTCCAGTCCTGTCCCTGAGCGGCCGGGAAAGCCGCGACCTCGTGCACACACAGGGGGTGCTGTGCCTGCCTCACGGCCGTCACGTGTGTGAAACAGGACGACGTCTGTAAAGACACCCAGGAAGGTGGCCAGCGCGCGGGAGGACGATGTGAAACACAAGTGAAGGCACTTGCCAGGTCACCAGCCGCCATGCCAAGAGCCAGGCGGGGGCCGGATGGCAGGTGCCTCTGGGTGCTGCTGCTGTAGGGGGGACAGTACAGACCCTGCCAGGCGGAGCTCACAGCCTACGGGAGTGCCGCCTGCGTCAGGGCCTGCACGCGGGGCCTCCTTCGTCTGATGGGCAGAGGGACCAGCCGTGGGGGCATGGCAGGAGGGCTGCCTGGCTGGAGGAGGGGCAGATGGGCCGGCAGAGGGCGGGGCAAGCGAGAGGACAAGGGACAGGGCACAGTGCAGAGGGGTGAGTGCCCCCCGCTCCCAAGACGCAGGGGCTGCAGTGGAATCCCCACTGAGACGCTGTGAACAGGGGTGCTACTGGGCCATGTGGGTGGAGCCTCTGGACAGACAGAACTGGTGTCCACAGAAGGGACCCAGAGAGCAGTAGGAGACCTCTGTGCCCGGTGCCTGGTGCTCTGCTGGGGCAGCCTGGACGCACTAGGGTGACCGGCACACAAGTGGTTTGCTGGGGACGTGGTGGGCGGGTGGGCGGATGGGTGGGCAGGTGCGAGGTACAGGGATGGGAAGTGGAGGGAGACTGGGCAGGTGCGCAGGTGGGTGCAGTGATGGGTAGGGAGGTGAAGGTAAAACCTGGTGGGTGGGTGAGGCTGTGTGGGTGGAGGAGTGGAGGTGGGGGCGGGGCCTGCGAGGAGGTGACAACCTGGCTGGGCAAGAGCTCCTGATAAAAGCCAGCATCACCCCTGCCCGGGGCTCTGGCCACTCACCAGGCTACCGCGATGGGCAGTGCGCGCCCGGGCGCTGAGCTCCTGGCGCAGGGTCCGGTTTTGCTGGGCGAGGTCCTCCACGCGGCACTGCAGGCCAATCTCTGACAGCTGCAGCCCGAACACGCAACAGCGCAGCTCCTCCAGCTGCGCACGGAGCCGGCGCTCTGTGGCGCGCTGTTCCCGCAGCCGGCGCACCGCCTCCTCCCGCTCTCGCTCGCTCTGCTCGGCCCTTGCCCGCAGGGCGCGCACCTCCGCAGCTGTCGCCGCCGGGGTTTCCGTGGGGTGCACCAGAACCAGGGCCTGGGGGCTGCCGGGGGAGGGCGCCGGGGCCGCGCTGTCCAGCTGGGCCAGAAGCAGGCCCGCAGCGCGGCCCCGGCGCCGCACGTCCCGCTCCAGCTGCTGCACCTGCGCCCGCAGGACGCGCTCCTGCTCGCGCACCAGGCCCAGCTGGCGCCGCTGCGTCCGCCGGCAGCGCTCCAGGGCCGCCGCCTGCTGCCCCAGCAGCTCGTCCTTGCACCGCAGCCGCTTCCGCAGGCGCCTGGCCGCGCGCTCCCGCTCCTGGACCTGCAGGTTGCGGTGAGGAGGGGTCAGGAAAGGGGGGAGGGGGCGCCGCGGCTCGCTCTCACCCTGGCCTAACACCTCCATGGTTTGCATGGTGTGTTTTTACAGTAACTTTTTTGCACCACAATATACTACTTATCTCGATTACTGAAGGGTTGTGGGGCGTCCCCTTTGATCCTGCAGGTCTGAGGGTCCACATCGCACCCTCCTCCTGGCCCTGCACACCCACAAGCCCCCGGGAGGGAAGTGCAGTCTCAGGACAGGCACCAGCCAGAGGGCGCCAGCTTTCCAGTGCCAGCAGCCAGTGCCAGAGCCCCAGGCGTCCCCACGTCCACCCGGACACGCCCATGCTCCCCATGTCCCGGCACCAAGGGTCAGTGCCTGGCCTGGCTGCTGAGTCAGGACTCCCCAGGGGCCACAGCAGCTGTGGCTCTTCCCCTGCAGGGACCCTCAGCAGTGACTCGGGGACAGTGTCCCAGCAGCCAGGACGGCAGCCCCTGGCTGCTGACCCAAGTCCTGGCCTGTCCCTGATCTCACACTCACCTCCTCCCCACCCCTGGCCAGGAGCCGGCCGGTGCGCCCCCACGGCACAACTTCTCACTGTCAGGATGAACGCGCACCAGCAGGTTCAGCCGCACGGGCACCTGTGGTCGCTGCTGTGCCGGAAGCAGGAAGACACCCAAGGGAACACGCAAAGCTCACAGGAGGGAGGGGGGATCTAGGGAGAGCTCAGGCAGGCCCGTCCTGGGGGCTGGGCAAGCAGATTGAACCCTGGGGTCCAGCTCCCCAGAGCAAAACCCTCCTGGCTCCCCCAGCCGCGAGCGTGGCCGGCTGCGAGGAGACGGCTTCGTATGCAAACGCCTCCTAGGACCCTGGACAGCAGCGCCGCTGCCCAGCTGCCTTGGCCAGGCCCAGAGAGCACAAGAAACCTCTTTAAAGACGCAAATGTCCCCGGTGAGGACTTAGGGTCAGAGCTGGGCAAGTGGCAGGTGGGGGCCCTGGGAAGCCCCGTGCCACTCTGAGCTTCTGCCCCTACTCTGGCAACGGGGCTTCGCGACAGGCCCGTGCAAGTACACACACCACAGGGGACGGCAACAAACAGGGAACGGCACGGGGCCCAGGGCTCCTGGTCCTACAGGCACCACCGGTCCACGCACCTCCTCTCCTGCGTGCACCTGGCTCACTGGCCCTGGTGTCACTCGATGGCAGAGCCGTGTCTCAGCCACCCTGGACATGGTGCAGGCACGGGGCGCTCCAGGCAGTGCCCGGAAAATGGAGCGGCAAAGTAAGATGACTTCGGTGCCCAAAAAATCTGAACTCCACAGGCATCCCACCATGCATGGATTTCAGGGTTTCTTACACCAAAAAAGAGTTGATTTTTGATTCCAGGTCCATGAACTTGGTGTCCCTCTGGTGCAGGGCGCGGCCCACAGACTTCCAGGACTTTCCCCAGGGACTGCCCGCCATTGCCCGGGGAGACCCACGCCGCACTGCACCACCTCCCTCGGCACCACCCACGGGCTGCTCCCAACCAGCGGGGGTTCCTGCACCTGGGAGGGGGAGCCCAGCTGGTGCCCCCAAGACTACCTTCCCTTTACCTGGGCCATTCCCCCGCCCCTCCACTTCTCTCTCAGCTAAGGGTTCTCCCAGGGCCCTCCAGCTTTTCCAGGGGAGAAACACCCGGGCTCATCCACGCGTCCCCGTGTCACAACACCCACACCTCCGCCCTCCTGGTCTCTTCCGAGCTGTGTGCCCTCCCCCCCGCCACCATACTGTTCCCACCTCGCTGACGGGGTGCAGCCTGCAGCTTGACACCCCGGGCCCTGCTCTGCACAGCCGTTGGCTGTAGCAGGAGCCACGGGCGATCTCTGGGCTCGGCGGGCAGCCGTCCTGGAGCCCATCAGCGGCCTCCGTGGCGGCTCCCTCGGTAATGGCCAACAAATGCAGGTGCAGATGCCATTGGCGAAACGCCATGGCTGCGTGTTTCACAGGATCAAGTCGTGCAGTGGGCCAGGGGGTTGGCACTGTGCCGCTCCCACCGGCAGATGACTCAACGGATGCCCGAGGTCACCCAGCCAGTGAGTGCCAGAGCTGGGGTTTGGCTCCAGGGCCCACCCCTCAACCACGCTGGGGAGCCCTCTGACCCAGCCCTGCCTCCTCCATCTGACCACCCCGTCTCCTCCATCTGACTGCCCCTGCCTCCTCCATCTGACCCAGCCCTGCCTCCATCTGACCCATTCCTGCCTCTTCCATCTGACTTGTCCCTGCCTCCGCCTGACTCATCCCTGCCTCCTCCATCTGACCCGTCCCTGCCCCCTCCACCTTCCTGCCACTGCCCGCCGCCTTTGGAGGGGGTCCCATGAGGCCCTGGCCAGCCAGCCCCTCCTTCCGTCCTGCTGACCCCTCTCCCCGCACTGCTGGGAGGTTCGCCCATGCACTGTGCCTTTCCCCACGCTGCTGCGCCGGGCCTCAAGACCCCTGCACCAGTCCTCAGCAGCTCCCTCGCCCCACCCCCGGCCAGTGCCCCCAGTGCAGGCCTGGCCCCCGGCCCCAGGCCCCCGCACAGCATGCGGCTTCACAGCCGCCCGCCCAGTCCGTCTCCTGCACCCGCAGGAGAGCTCCCAGAGGCCAGGGGTCTGCAGGCACAAAGACCACTGGGCAGAGCCCCCCGCAGGTGCCCCACCCCGGGACTCACCCGACAGGGCACCGTGCTACAGACGGGAAGCCAAGGCCACTGCCCGCACCCCAGGCCGCCCCGCACTCACCTGCCAGCACCGCGTCCCCCACCCCCAGGCCCTGGAAGAAGAGAGGACGCCATACCCGGACTGCCAGCTCCTCCTGGGCGTGGAGCGCGGCGCTTCTCTCCCGGGCCACGCGGCCGCCGAGCCACTCCAGCTCGCCGAGGAGCCTCCTCTCCGACAGCTCCAGCTCCCGGATCCTGCAGCGTGGGAAGCAGGGAGGTGGCAGCTCAGGGCAGGGACACAGCCCCCCCCCCCGGGGGGGGACACAGACACGGGCGGCCGGGAAGGGTCAACCCCGGAGTGTGGCAATGTGACGTTCTGCACACCACTCCGCCTCCAAGCCACCGCTGAATCAAACAGTATCAGAAGTCAGATTCACACGACGTTCTCACCCCCAAACCAGCGATCCCCACTTCTGCTAACAGCAGCTCAGAGCGACTCAGCCTGGGCCATCGTGTAAGGCCTCGACCTGCACTGTCCCAACTCATCCTCGCCACACTACCAGCCTGCAGGTGACGGTTACCCCAATCACACGGACGGTCAGAGAGGTCGGGCCACTTGCCAAAGGTCACACAGCGTCATGCACACTCACACGTCTCACCCCAGGCTCCACTGCCTCCCGTCGCAGCTACATCCTCGCCAGTCTAAGGAAATGCCTGAAATCCTGAGAAACACTTCTAGAAGTGTTTTTCTAGACACGCTCGTCCCGGACACTGTGCTCCCGCACTGAAGCCAGGACTTCGCCCCAGGCTCCGCCGTTCAACCCCCCGGGGCCCTCAGAGGGCGGCTGGAACGATGAAATAAACAGCGCACTGTGGCTGACCGAAACGCCCAGGGTCCCCTCTGCTGTGCCCGGGGCGGGGTCTCGGGAGTGGCAGGAGGGGTTTGGCTCCAGGGCCCACCCCTCAACCACGCTGGGGAGCCCTCTGACCCAGCCCTGCCTCCTCCATCTGACCACCCCTGTCTCCTCCATCTGACCCAGCCCTGCCTCCATCTGACCCATTATTTCCTCTTCCATCTGACTTGTCCCTGCCTCCACCTGACTCATCCCTGCCTCCTCCACCTGACTCATCCCTGCCTGGGGCGGAGTCTCAGGAGTGGCAGGAGGGGTGACCCCATGCTGTCCTGCTCTCTGTCATCGCCAGTCTCCGGAGGACCAGAGGGCAGCCCCGGGAGCCATCGAGCGGGCGGGCTGTGGCCCCGCAGCCGGAGGTTACAAACGTGTTCTTTCCCTGTCCGCGAGCAGAGAGAACCTTGCTTCTTCATTTCTGAGATGAACCCGCAACAGGAAGTGAGAGGCTGTATCTGATTCTGCCCCCCTTGCCAGACCTACACGAAGCCGAGAAGGGCTCATCATGACCCCCCAAGATTCCCAGGCCCCAAGCCCTGGGCCCCGTGGCTGCTCTCCTCAAACGCAGAGGAGAGGAAGTGTGGGGTCTGGAGATGGGGCTGGCCCCCTGGTGTCCCCGTGAGACCGGGAGGACCTGTGCCGCTGGCTCCCAAGACTCAGGGCGGGCCGGGGCCCAAGGACACAGATCGCCCGGCAGCCTCTGGACAGAGCTGGGGCCCAGCCACACTGTGATACACTCTGTGGGTGACATCAGCCCAGTGACACATCCCGTGAGGTTCCCCTCTGACTCTGGCTTCCAGAGCCGGAAGACCATCCACTCATGTGGTCCCGAGCATTGGGTTGGTGCCAATCTATTGCTGCAGCCACAGGAAACGCACACACACGAACACTAAATGGGCCGTGCAGGCCCGCGCTTCCCCGACTGGCAGCAGGTTCCGAGGACGCCGCCTGCGGGGGTGTGATGAGTGCCCCGCATTGGGCAGGCTTCCGTGGGTGCACCTGCCCGCGATGGCCACATTCCCGTGGTGGAGCGGGGCGGGGGGCGGGACCCTACCAAGCACACGCTCGCTAATTCCGCTGGATTCGTGCTACAAATGACCATGGCAACACCACCCTGCGGTGAAGATGCGGGCGGGCTCTTCCCTCCTAGGTCTCTGACAACGCAGCTGCCACGTTGAAAGGACGGAGCCCACCACACCCTCTTACCCTCCCCTGGCTTGCCCAGACCCAGCGGGAAGTCAGAACTGTGCGAGCAGAGCCTGGCGTCGGCTCCACGTGGCCCTGGATCACGGCTCCATCGTCTCGGCCTCAGTTTCCCCCATCAGTGAATGGAGCTGTGCGAGCCCACGCAGCAGAGGGCTCACGGGATGGGGCCAGCATGGGAGGGCCCTGCACTGTGCCAGCTCCCGCTCTCCTTCAACCCCGCCACCCATCCAGCACCCTTCCCATACCCCTCTCCTGCAGGCTGGGGCTCCCATCAGCAAACACAGAGGACACATGCCGTTCACATTCCTGCACAGGACGGTCGGGTGCCCTCGGCGGGTAGAGGGGTGGGATGGCCTCTCCCAGGCCCAGCTGAGACCCATCCTCCACTGCGCTGGGTCCCCAGCAGGGGGCAGTGTCCCAGCCTGCTCCCCGGGGCCGGCTGAGCTGGCTGTCGTCGCCAGCCTCCGGAGGAAGAGCAGAGTTCTCCCAGCTCTGAGCCTTCGTCGTCCCCCAAACGGGACCTCAGGCTGTGGCTGTCCCGGGAGGAGACATGAGTTGCACCACATCCTTATGAGAAGGGGCCGTGTCTACACGGAGATGCTGACAGCACCCAGCGGCTATGAGCCAGAGAGAGGGGGGCTCAGAGGACACCAGCCCTGCCCATCCCCCGGGCTGCAGCTCCTGGGCTCTGGGCCTTGAGGGGCCACGGTGGCCCTGGTGAGTGACACGACTCAGGGTGGGGGGCAGGTGCAGGGTTCAGCGGGAGGGAGGAGCAGGTGGGCGGCACACAGCAACAAGAGGATTGCGCAGATGTGTGCATTTCTCGCCGTGAGAAGTCTTATCAGGAGGGCAGAAGGGAAACCGCCGTAGACACACGCTGAACGCCACGATGAAAGCAACAGCAGGGACAGGAAATGAGAAGTCTCGGGAGACCCAAGGCTCTTGGCTGCTGGGACACTAGCGAACCACCAGGATCTTGACATCCAAGCCATACAAAAAAAATAATAATCCACAAGATATCCCTAGTATCAAAAAGCCGTGCCCAGACTTCAGGGCGCGTTCGCACTGAAATAATCGTGCATTTGCCCCCATTTCTCCTTGACCTTCCTGAGCCTCCTTCGTCCACGCGAGGTCTCGCCTCATCCCACCAGCCGGGGCACTGAGAAGTCACCAGGGAAGGGCGCAGGCTCTGCAGAACGATCCGGATTCCACACCCAACCCCGGGACCACGCCAGCCCCGGCACCAGGGAGCTTCGCGGACAGGAGCGAACGTGGGACCCGCCCCAGCGGTGATGGCAGAGCTGCAAGGCCAGACAGCGGTCACACAGTGGCCACTTCTGCCCCAGGGGCCTGGGGCGACGCACCCAGAGGAGGTGACGAGACCAGGGCCAGGCCACCAGCACGTGCTGAGTGTCCTGCCTCCCCCTTCCTCCCTCCCGGTGGGGGCTCCCGTGGGCTGGACGCAGGTGGAAGCGGCAGGCACAAGGACCTCCGCCCGGCCTGTGTCCCGCGGCGCCAGTGACGACACCGGCACGACGCCCCAGGAAGGTCAGGTGCACGGGAGAGCTCGGCCCGTACCTGCTCCTCAGCCGGCACTCCACGTCCTCGCCCGCGGCTGCCCGGGGCTTCTGCTCCGAGGGCTGCGGCTGCTTCCCGGGCAGGGCTCCTTCCGGCAGGCGGCCCCGCTCCCGGCCGCTGTCCTCCTCGTCTTGGAACACCCAACACGTGTGGATCTGCACGTTGACCGCATCAAAGCCATCGCCGCTGGGCGCTCTGATCACGTAGCTGAAGCTCTTCTCACCTCCCCCCTCAGCCTCGGGCTCCATCCCGCGGGCTGATGCGGTGGATTCACAGGCGGACCGGGGACGTGGAGGTGACCAGGCAGCACGGTGGCCTTGGAGGAGAGCGGCACCAGTGGATTATTCATGAGCAGCAACTCGGGTTCCCTCGCACCAACCCCCGTGCAATGTGGCCGAGGGCCTCTCGGCTTACAGCCCTCCCCGCCCAGCCCCGGGGCAGGAAGCAGCCAGAGAGAAAGCACTTGGGATTCAATGCTCAATAAGGCAGACGAGGAGGAACACCAAGACTTCTGGGTCGGGCGCCCCGAACCTTCTGATTCTCAGCGGTAAATGGCGCTCTGGTCCACCCCACAGTGAGCTGAGTCCCACCTCCCCCACCCAAGCCCAGTACCAGCGTATGAAGTCCCACCCCC
>CM027405.1:3010968-3040999 GCA_015711505.1 Sylvilagus bachmani | reverse complement strand
AGAGTTCGCTAGGGTTAGACAAAGGGATTGGGAAGTGACCTCTGCCTCGGGGGTCCTCCCATGCCTTGTCTGGTCCAATTCTCCGCTGACCCTGACAGTGAGTGTTCACGTGACCATTATACAGGTGGCAGAGTGGGCGCTCTGGAAGGCACAGAGCCTGGCCAGTCCCTACAGACGAGGCGGTAAGTGGCACCGTCCGGATTCATATCCGGGTATGACTCCAACACCAGAGAGCGCGTGTCCCAGCACAGGGGTGGGACATAAAGACCGCAGGGCAGGGGAGAGCTGTCAGGGGCCCAGAGCAGGGTGTGTGGTGGGGGGAGCCCGAGGCTGAGACCCCAGGAGAAACGAGGAGTCGCAGCAGCAGTGGGCAAAGACCCACCGGGGGCGGGACCCCCAGGCCACAGGCCCTTGGCAGAGGCAGGACAGGTGAGAGAGAGGGAGGGGCCGGGTCGGCTGGCCCCACGGGCACACGGAAGGGAACGTGGGGCCCAGGACACAAGACGGTGTGGGCCATGTCCACGCAGGCTCTCAAGGCTTCGGTGTCCGTCCACGGACACTGGGGAGTCCCTGGGGTAGTCGGAGCCGGGAGGTGCCTGGTGACACGTCCCTCTGAGGCGGGGCAGTGAGCCACTGCAGGGTGGCCGGTGCAGGGGCAGGCCAGGGCAGAGTGGCGTCGGACAAACACAAACCGGAAATAAGCGGCTCCACTGCCCTGTTCAAGAGGAGACGCCCCGTCTCTCCCCTGGAGCATTAGCTGTGGGGAAGCTGCAGTTCTTCCTTCATCCCTGAACCACACTCGGCCCCCAGCACCCAGGACACCCTGGGCAGGGAGCCTGGGTGCTCGCGTCTCTGTAAAGTGGGGAGTTTGCACGCAGCCCCCACAGACCCTCCTGTAGACACCAGATCCTCTCCAGATGGTGCCTGATGCCTGACAGCAGGCACAGGCTACGCACACGCACGTGCTGTGCGGCTCAGGAAACCACATCAAGAAACGGGAGGGGGGGCGCACAGGCAGCGGTTAAGAAACAAGGGGGGGCACGGGCAGCGGTTAAGAAACAAGGGGGGGCACGGGCAGCGGTTAAGCCGCTGTTGCAACGCCGCCTTCCCATCTCAGCACGCCTGGTTTCCAGTCCCGCCTCCGCTCCCGGCCACCTCCCTGCAAATACACACCCTGGAAGACTGCAGGAGACAGCTCATTTACTTGGATCTCTACCACCCATCCGGGAGGCCCGGATGGAGCTCTGGGCTCCTGTAGCCTGGCACACTTGGGGAATGAACCAGTGGATGAAAGCTCTCTGCCTTTCAAACAAATGAAAGTAAACTTGTTCACAGTCTGTGCCTGCTCAACTCGGACCCACACTGCACCCCCACGTATTCCCTATCTGCAGCCGGCTGACTCCACTTGGAGGGGGCCGTGGGGGAGCCTGGGGTGTGGAGGGCTCACCGTGCGTGACTCCTTCAGAAGCTAAAGAGTGGCGACACCGGGACAGAGGAGCGAGCACCTCTGTCCCAGGCTGCCTGGGTTAGAATCGAGTCTCTGTCGCCTCTCAGGGGCACACATTCTTCAACTTCTCGTGGAAGGGGGTGGGGAGCAATCAACAAGCCGACCTATGCAAAGCCACACACACACCGATTTGGGGATGGGGTGGGGGGTGGTGAAGACGGTGCCTTTGGCTGCTGGGACTGGCGCCTTTCGCCACGTGCTTGCCACTTGTGGGCAAGTGACTCACTGATCAGCAGAGACAGGCAGCAGCCCACCCCCACCCCCCAGGCTGTGTGTGGGGTCCCCAGGGACCTCGAGCCCCTGGAACACAGACAGCGAGGGCCGCCCTGCCGCAGGAAGACTGACGACTGAACAGCACTGCAGGCGGCTGAGAGGTCAGCGGGGCTGCCCAGGAGCCGTTTCTGGGGGAGCAGCCCCGAGGGGAGGTGCATGCTGCCCCCCTCCCCTGTCAGGTACGCCCCAGGCCTGGCCAAGTGCCATCAGGCTCTCCCAGGACAGGTAACCAAGGAAATGGAGGGGGCACTGTGCAATGTCAGGTTAAGCTACCCCCTGCGGCACTGCCTTACCCTATGGGCGCTGGTTCCCGTCCCAGCTGCTCCACTTCCCATCCAGCTCCCACTGGAGCGGGCAGCCGCCCCCACCCTCAGGGCCCCCCAGCCCTCCCCCCTGGCCCGCCCAGGGCAGGGGCACTCCACTTCCCATCCAGCTCCCACCGGAGTGGGCAGCCGCCCACCCCCAGGGCTCCCCAGCCCTCCCCCAGGCCCGCCCAGGGCGGGGGCACACTCAGCAGGACCAGGAGCCCAGCATAGGATGACTCCAAAGTAGAGCTGGGGGACCTTTTTCTCTGCCAGGGGCCATTGGATGTCGATGGCATTCGCGGGCCACACAAAAGGATGAGCTGGAACTGCAGCCTGCTGCGGAGTGACCGGATTTCAGGTCTGGGTGGGGCCAGGGCAGCAGTTCCCCTGCCCCTGCCCTGAAGGTGGCAGCCCCCGCCCCTGCCTTTCCCAGGGTCCGGCGTCACACGTGCACTGCAGCAAACACCCCACAGCCAGTGGGAGGCCCGGCGTGGGGGGACCCCGTGGGGCAGCCCTGGCAGCCACAGGGGGACTGACTCATCCGCTGTGCCCGAGACTTTCCCAGTCTTGAACCTGAAAGCCTCAAAGGCCTGGGCAGAGCTGCTGGGCTTGCCCCGCCCCCACCCTGCACCCTGCATGTAGGCTCTGGCCCCTGGCCCCCTCGCCCGGCACAGTCACAGCACTGGTGCCCCCGACCCACAGGGGACAGAGGTGCAAGGGGGAGAGTGTACCCCACGTCTGCCGGCTGCACCGAGGGTGCAGGGTCTCCTGGGAGACAGTGGGTGGGGAGCGGTGAGCCTCCCGGCCCTTCTTTCCAAGTGAGGAAGTGACCATGGGCAAGGACGTGACCGCAGGTGACCGTGGGCCACGTTCACTACGTGACCTGCTCCCCGGGTAGCCACAGGCGCGTCACTGGGTGGCAACCACCAAAGCTCTGGGGGTCGCTGCTCACCTGGGCACAGAGGGCTGTGGCCGCCACGGCGCTGGGGCTCCCGGGCGACAGCGGTTGCAACCAGGCTGGCTCCTGGCAGGGCGCTGGCAGCCTGGGGCTGTTGCAGGAAGCGCTGGTCCTGCCAGGCACCAGCAGGGCCACTCCTGTGCTTGGGTGGGCTTCACCCCCACACCTGTGCTGTCCACTGGGGTGGGGACCAAGGAGAATGACCCTGGCCCCAAAGACGGCTCCCACCCACAGGAAGTCAGTGCTGCGTCCCCCCCCCCCGCAGCCTTGGGCACCAAGGCTTGTAGGGGTCCTGCCACGGCGCCCACGGACGACTTCTCATGAGGCGTGGCACAGGAACTGTCACTCCTGCTCCCCCAGAGATGCCGGCACATCCCCGATGCCACAGCAGGAGTGGCCGCACGGGGCTTCAGGGCCAAGGCCACTCCCCCGCCGCCGTCCGAGTGGGAGTGGAGCGGGCAGACCCCACCCTTCCCTGTGGACAGGGCAGGAGGCCCACACTGCTGCAGGCCCGCACAGGGCACCCGGCACTGCGGGAGGAGACAGGGTAGGGGATGGGTCGTGTTGGCGGGAGTCAGTACAGCCAGGCCTCCGTGGCCCTCGCCGGTCGCATGGTTCTCACTCCCCACCGATGTCTCATGTGGTTCTTTAGCCAAAGACTTCGGTTCACTGATACTTGGTCGTCGCCAGGTGTTGGCGGGCCCCGGGGGCCAGGGTGGCGGGGCGTGGGGCTTGCATTCCTCTCGGTGGCTCTGCTGTGCGCGGGCCTCCGGGCCTCCCACCGGGCGGGGGTCCATTCTCCCGCTGGGATCTGGCCTCCTGTGGCCCCTGCCTGCCCCACGGCTTCCCTCGGTGGCTTGGATTTCTGTCATCTTGGTCGTCTCCAAAGGTTCTACTCATCGGAAAGCGCAGGATTGCTCCTTCCACGCCGGAAACACAGAGCAAGGCGCTGCCCGCGGCGGCCCCGCCGCGTGGACGCCGCTGTCCTCCTCCTGCTCGGGGTCAGTCCCTGCTCTTCTCTGTCTGCTCGGATTCCTGGACTGTCACGGTGACAGCAGGAGCCGCCTGCCGCAGCGACAACCTTCCACCCACGGCAGCTCTCCTCCGGGTCTCCTCCTGGACTGGAATTTGGCCAGCTGAGTCCGGCCCTCCATGCTGCCCCCGGTGCCCAACACAGCCCCCGACGCACTCAGGGCCGGCTCCCGGGGCAGCATGGGCGCACCTGGCCCCGGGCCCATGTCATCTCCAGCGTCTCTTGGAGGTGACAACCAAGACTCACGCGGGGCCTGGGCAGAGGCCACGTTGCTGTCTCAATCCTCGGTCCACCTGGCCCCAGGGACAGCCATGCTCTGGGCCTCGTGCTGGGTCCCACCACAAGAGTGCTGGAGCCCTCGCGTCTCCCGAGCCCCTGGGGTGGGCAGGGCTCCAGCTCTCCCTCTGGCCACCAGCTGCTGCCGAGCCTGGCTGCACACAGGCTCCCTGGCTGGGCTGCTGGGGCTGGAACCGGAGTTCAGATCACAGGGACATGTGCGAGTCGCTCTGGCAGCCGTTCCTGGGTGGACAGGGCACAGCTCATGGGGATTTATGTACACAGGGCAGAGAGTGCGTCTGTGCTCAGCTGGACACGCACCGCGGCCGGCGAGGCACACGGGGACGGGGACAGGGACAGGGACGTGGGCCCCGCCCTGGTCAGGGCGGCTCTGTGATCCTTGGTTTCTGGTAATTGCACTTAAGTTTCCTGGCGCTCGGTTCTCTGGCCCTGCTCAGGCTCCGGAAGGGCCCACTGCTGGGACACAACCCCCCCGCGGGTCCCTGCCACGCGCTCACGGCTTGGGCCGGCCAAACCCAGCCGTGCACCCGGCGGGTGGGCTTCCCCCTAAGGCTGTCGTCAAATCCGCGTGAATTCTCTTCGTGGTTTCTGGACCTTGATTGAGGAGCTCGAGTTGCTGTTGGATTTTGGTTTCGGGGGGGCTGGGGTTGCCGAAAGGGCTCAGTGCATTCCATAAATTCTTTTTCTGTCCTGTAAGATGAAAAGCGAACTTGAGATGCCACACAAAACAAGGGTTCCAGTGGCTGGAGGAGTCCCTGGCTCACCCGTCGCCGCCCACGCCGGGGACTGTCCGGATCCCACAGCTGAGCTCCTGAGGGACCCTCCCAGGCGATCCTGTCACCTGTCGCCCAGGCCCCAGGTGCCCCCACCTCTGGGCACAGGGGACCTGCTGTAGCTTGTGTTCTGAGACCCGAGGCACCCCAGAACCCCTTCCACAAACACCCCCGTCCCAACACTGCAGTACAGAAGTTTCTAGAACAAAGCCCTCATGGCGCCAGCCTCAGGAATGCCCAGGAGGGCATTGGGCAGGGGCCCGGCCTCAGCACTCAGCCCCGGGCTTCCAGGCAGCTGGCTGGATTGCGGGGGGTGGAAGCCTCGAGTCTGGGGCTCTGAAGGGACCCAGGTGACAGTGGGTGCAGGGGACACAAGGGCCCCACAGTCACGGCGGGGTCAGCTCTCTGGATGCCTTCATTCTGGAAGCTTCTAAACATGGTCACTGAAACCAGGCCTGGGGGCCAAGGACAGGGGCCAGGGCCGGGCGGCTCTTCACACGGGCTCCCTGTGCGTTCTGCCCTCAGGTCACGTCTGGGCCCGTGAGCCCCTCGCCCAGCCCCCTGCAGCCTCTGCAGACCCCTGGCCCCCGGGGAGCCCGCTGCTCAGGATCCTGCAAAGGGCGCACTGGGCGCAGGCCACAGAGGGCACCAGCAGCTGATGCCAACCTGGAGGGATCCTGCAGGGCACCCCAGAAGCTGCGTGGTGGGGGAAGCGGGTGGGCGGCCAGGACCCTGCCTGATGTTCGCCAGGAACCCCGGGGAGAAGCTGCCGGCCCGGGAGCCTCACAGCCCTCAGGGAGTGGCCGGGGCCAGAGCGGGCGGGAACAGACCCTCCGCCCCTCCTCCCTCTCCCCGGGACAAGGAGCGGATACCAACCTGCATCCCCAGCTCGCTGGCGTCGTCAAGGCCACAGAATGAATGCTAGCGAGAAAAACAGAAACAGGAACAGAAACTATAAAATAAGACCAAAAGAAAACGAGGAGAAGAAAGAGAAAAAAGAAGACACGTGTAAGGTGTGGAGCATGGAACTCAGCGCCGGCGACACACAGGAGCTACGAGGGGGCGGGGCGGGGCGGGGCTTCAGGCGCAGGGTCCCCCAGGAGGCCACGCCAGGCCCTCTGCGAGATGGACATCCTGGGCCAGGACTCTCTGGGTGAGACATGGACACAGCAGGAGGGCGGCCATGGTCACGGCCGGCGGCTCCCACCAGCAAGGATCGGGGCAGCTGCCACTCAAGGAGCCTCCCCCCCCCCGCAGGGCTTTGCTTCCTTGGTGCCCACGGGGAACTGGTGCCCCTAGGAGCCCCTCAGATACCAAAATCCAGACACCCAAGTCCCTTCTATCAGATGGCACAGTGTCCGCACCCAACCCAAGCCAGGGCTGCTACGTGCACGGCTGCTGCCCTGCGGTTCAGCGCGCAGGACAGGAAGGAGCGAGGTTGGACGCCTGCAGACCCGGGAGTGTCCCGAGGATGCTCCACCTGCACTTGGCGGAACCCCTACAGGGACAGGGGCCGCACGTGCTGAAAACCTGCTGTGCTGGGGCCGCCGCTGTGGCAGAGGTGGGGCCGCCGCTGTGGCAGAGGTGAAGCCACCGCCTGCAAAGCCAGCATCCCGTATGGGCACCGGTTCAAGTCCCGGCTGCTCTACTTCTGACCCAGCTCCCTGCTAATGCACCTGGGAAAGCAGCAGAAGGTGGCCCAAGTGCTTGGGTCTCTGTGCGCACGTAGGAGACCCAGAGGGGGTTCTGGGCTCCTGGCTTCGGCCCGGCCCCGCCCTGGCTGCTGTGGCCATTTGGGGAGTGAACCAGCAGATGGAAGATCAATCAATCAATCTCTCTCTCTGTCTCTCTAACTCTGCCTTTCAAATAAGATGAAAAAAAACTAAATCTTTAAAATCTCCTGCACCAGTTCATTCATCTACTTAAAATGAAAGAAAGCAGGAAAGGTTGACCGTAAGGAAGGGGCAAATTGTACAGGTCTCACAGACAGGGGGCTTGACCACGCTGGCCCTGCTCACACCGGCACGTGCGACGTTCGCTGACAGATGCCTGCACGCAGCCTGGGCTTTGGGGACGATGCTCGCCCAGACAGGGCAACAGCTCCCTGTGTCACTGACCAGAAAACCGCAGCTGCAGGTGCATTGGGAGTGACAGCTGAGGGGGCCCACGGGGGAAACTGAGGCCTGCAGAGCCGGGAGGACTCGCCGGGACCTCCCAGGGGGCTGTGGCAGGGCAGAGTGTCTGGCCACCGAGCAAGAGACCAGCAGGCCACTGACCGTGGCGGCTGCAACGCCGCCCCTCTGTTGCAGGCCCACGGCACCCACGAGGCCATGCAGGTGACAGGCAGTGTCGTGGGAGGCTCCCAGTCCTACACCCTGGCCAATGCTCCTGCCCCTGGAGCTCCCTACAAGGACAGCGGGAAGAGACAGACACTTGCTGTGGGAAGAGTTCAGGGAGCCAGGAGAGGTGCCAGGGGTCAGCAGGGGTCAGCAGGGGTCCACACCCCACCAGGATGCAGCCCGTGTTGGCGTCTGTGTGTGCCTACCTCACTGATATTTAACCTTTCGGTCCACAAGAACAGCGGTGGCCGTGGGTGAGCCCGTCTCATGTGTGCTCACAAGACTACCGTGGGAGACATCCTGGGCAGAACCCCGGGGCCACACACCCTCTCTGTGTCTGGGGCTGAGAACTCCCAAGGCAGCCTCCACCTAACACCAGGAGGTAGGCAGTAGCAGCCCACCCCTGGCGGGAAGCCGAGACCTGGACCCCAGGGCTCACCCCAACCCTGTGGCCAGGCCACAGTGGGTCGGCCTGCAGAGCAGTTTGCAAAGCCAATCAGCCTTGTGGTCCCCAGCAGCCCTGGGAGGCTGTGGGGAGGGGCCTCCGGCAGACGGAGACTCTACAGGTGCACCCAGGGATGGGTGGGAGACCCAGCCCTGGCCCCTGGCCCCCAGCCGGGCCCCCTGCTGCCCCCGAGGGCGCCCATGTTGTCTGGGACAGGGAGGCTCTGAAACTGCAGGCAGCAGTGAGTGGAGGGTGTGGCCGGCATGGAGGGAAGGATCCACCACCAGCCCAGGTGCAGCCCTGGGGGCCGCCTGTGGCTCTGTCCCCCCGTCCTCTCCCTGTCTGTTCCCTCTGTCTCTGCCTCTCTCTCTCCTGTGTTGATCCCCTCCAGGACAGCGAGGGCCGTCACCCATTTCTGGACAACCCTGGGATGTGACTTCCAGTGGCTCAGCCCCAGGCAGCCTCCTCTCCCACAAGAGCAGCCCGGGCTCAGCACCCAGCAGTGTCCTGACGCCCCGCGGCTGACTCCACATTGCTCCTGAGATCTCAGTGGGGCCGACTCCTTGCTGTGCGGGTCACTCCCCAGATGGGGCAGAGAGGCCACGCCTGAGCCCACACGGGCCTCCCCCTGCCCCGGGGACACTCCATCATGGCCTCCCTCTGCCCCGGGGACACGCCATCATGGCCTCCCTCTGCCCCAGGGACACGCCATCATGGCCTCCCTCTGCCCCGGGGACACGCCATCATGGCCTCCCTCTGCCCCGGGCACACGCCATCACAGCTTCCCTCTGCCCCGGGGACACGCTGCCCCGCCCTCTGATCATGTCCTGCACAGACGGCCCACTCAGGCCTGCTCCATCTGTGATGAAGACAGGAACAAAACTCGGTCCCGTGCTCGGGGACGCACGGTCAGCATGGCACAAGAAACACCAGCACCGTGGCGAAACGCTCCGCGTGGCAGGCCCTGGGCACACCCATGGAGTCCCCGGCTGACCCTTCCCAGCTGTGGGACAGGGACACACGTCCTACCCCGCCTCAGCCGGGGCTTCCTCACCGCCCGTGGCCCTACGGCTGAGAGCTCCGTGGGCCGGGGAAGAGCGCGGGCGGCCCGGGAGGACCCCTGAGCACCAGGGCCGGGGTGCCCGTGCTTGGGGGCGGCCAGCCTCCTTTACCTCATTTGTCTTCTGAAAAGGGTGATTCCTAGTGAGGTGCAGTGCAGGGGTCGGGGGCTTTTGTGGAAAAAGACACACGCACAGGCGCGCACACACACCTCATACACACATCTCACATGGACACATGTGCACACATCTCCGCACACACATGTGCAGTCTCTCAGCACACAGATGCACATAGGGGCACGTCTCATACACACACATGTGCACACATCTCACACATGTCCACACACGCCTCACACATGCTCTCACACGCACACACATGCTCACATGTGCACATGCATCTCACGTGCACCCACACTCTCACACACATGCGTTTGCACATGCATGTCACACACATGAACACACATCTCCCACAAGGCTCACATGAGCACACATATTTCACACACATGTCATACATGCTGTCAGGTGCCGTCTCACACACACACACACGCTCATGCCTGCAGTGCAGAGCCATGGAGAAGCAGCATCGGTATCAGAGGTATTGAGGGAGGTGTCTGGGGAGGGGGAGAAGAGGGAGGGCTGGGGACGGGGTCTTTTCTGGACATGGAACCGGCAGGGAGAGACCCACACTAACGTCTCATGGACAGAACCCAGACAGCCCCAGCTTTAACCAGCACCTGGCAGCCAGTACCCGATACCCAGTAGCCAGCACCCAGCACCAGCACCTGGCACCCAGCACCCGGCCAGCACCCAGCACCAGCACCCAGCACCCAGCACCCGGCACCCAGCACCCAGCCAGCACCCAGCACCCAGCACCAGCACGTAGTACTCAGCATCTGGCACTCAGCACCAGCACCTGGCACCCGAACCCAGCACCCAGCACCCAGCACCCAGCACCTAGCACCAGCACCCAGCACCAGCACCCGGCACACAGAACCCAGCACCAGTACTCAGCACCAGCACCCAGTACTCAGCACCCAGAACCCAGCACCCAGCACCAGCACCAGCACCCACCACCTAGCACCCAGCACCAGCACCTGGCACAAAGAACCCAGCACCTGGTACTCAGCACCCAGTACTCAGCACCTGGCACTCAGCACCAGCACCTGGCACCCGGAACCCAGCACCCAGCACCAGCACCCAGCTACCTTTTCCTCCAGTTCCTTCAGGTGCCGCTTCTGCAGCTCAAGTTTGTCCTCCAACTCTCGGATTCTCTGAAACACAGCAAGTCGCACGTCAGCCAAGGCAGTCGATGCCCTCGGCGGGATGGAGCGGTTCGCCCATCCCGTGGGCATGGCCTGTCGAGGCCCCGCCCCCAGGTCACCGCTCCCCAAGAGGCTCCTGTTCCCTCACCAAGACGGGCCTTGCCTGTTCCTGGAGTCAGGAAATGCTCATTCTCAAGAGGAAACCTTAGGAAGCGCTATGGTGCAGACTGGACGGAGCACCAGGCGCGCCGCCCAGGCTGGGTAAAGGCCCCGGTGCCACGTGAGTCCGGTCACATGCTTTATCCCGTGGTGACGGCCACGCCTCCAGCACCCACACCACCCCCGCCCCTGTGCCATAGCCCCACTTAGCACCAGGCACCAGGATGGCCTCCACGCCGCCTGCTGGGGACAGCTGGCCACCGCCCTTGGCACGTCGGCCCTGCTCAGCGGGCTCAGCGGCCATTCCTCCCCCGGGGAGGCACCGACCCCCGCCGGGGCCCGTTGTGGTTTGCCAGACGCACAGGATGGGAAGGGAGTTCCAGGCAGAGGGAACGGGGCCACGGAGCTCATCTGGGTGTTTCGAACATCACCCATGAGCCGTAACTCATCATGCCGGGAGACACCACCCCGAGGCATTCATCAGAAGTTAAACATCAGCCTGCCACAGACCGAAGACTTTCGAGTCCTGCCTGCAGGGCCAAAGACAAGAGTCTGTGGGCCTTGTGTGCCCTGCAGGCCCCACATCCCCCACCCCTGCCCTATGATGCTCAGTGAACGCTCCGAGCCTCAGTCTTCTCGTCCAGAAAACGGGCACCCTGTTGCCCACCCGACACGGGCCGCACGAGATAAAGCAGCCACTGCCCACCTTCTCCTCTGTGGTCCGGAGCCTTGGATCCGGCTCCCTCTGTGCCTGGTGGCACATGAAACCCACGGGAGCCCCCGGGTCGTGGAATTCACCGGGGCTTGCGGAGGCACACCCGGCACAGCATCCAGGCCCCATCCGCAGATCAAGGCTCCCCCAGGAGGGGGCGCTAGAGAGCGGGCCAGGGAGCGCAGTGCAGAGCCCAGGCCGGCCGGGCACCACGCCCATCGCCCCTGCCGGGTTGCGTTGGCATCCCCGCCAGGCCGGCCAGCTGTCCCGTGCACGCCCAGCACGCCGAGACGCCGCTCCGAGGGGGCACCGTGAGCGCGCCCGCCTCACCTGCTGGGCCTGCTGCAGCAGCTCCATGCGCTCCCGCAGGATCTGGCTGTCGAACTCGCGGCTCTGCCGCAGGATCTGCCGGCGCACCTTCTCCACGGCCGCCTGCAGGTCCTCCCGCTGGCCCGGGCTCAGCGCTTCGCTGGCCCTGCGCCCCGGCTCCTGCTGCAGCGCCGTGTAGAGCGTGGCCTCCAGGTCCTGGATTTTCTGCGCGGCCCAAATGACACAGACAGCTGAGGTCACCCAGGGGGGCCCGGATCGTCGGGAGGCGAGGCTGCGGTGGGGAGTGGGTGTGCAGGGGCCGGGCGGGGCGCCCAGCACCACAGGAAGTGGGCGGTGGACCCAGCACGCACCACTGGGAACCTGCTTTGCTTCCTTCGACCGCAACAGGCAAGGAGCCACCACCCCTGCAAGAGTGGCTCAGAGGTCAGAGGTGAGCAGCTCGTTTGACCTTTGCCTTCCAGGTCGTTCTCCAACACATTGTTTTTTTTTTTTTTTTTAATTGACAGGCAGAGTGGACAGTGCGAGAGAGAGACAGAGAGAAAGGTCTTCCTTTGCCGTTGGTTCACCCTCCAATGGCCGCCGCGACCGGCGCGCTGCGACCGGCGCACTGCACTCATCCAATGGCAGGTGCCAGGTGCCAGGTGCTTTTTCCTGGTCTCCCATGGGGAGCAGGGCCCAAGCACCTGGGCCATCCTCCACTGCACTCCCGGCCACAGCAGAGGGCTGGCCTGGAAGAGGGGCAACCGGGACAGAATCCGGCGCCCCGACCGGGACTAGAACCTGGTGTGCCGGCGCCGCAAGGCAGAGGATTAGCCTGTTGAGCCACGGCGCCGGCCCAACACCTTGTTTCTGACTGCAGCTGTAACCCAGGCTAAGAGAGACAATGCGCCCAAGAGCCTCTTTTCAGGCGCAAAGCCAATGTGTTTTCTTTCTTTCTAAGATTCATCCACATCTCATTTGAAAGGCAGAGAGACAGAGATCTTCCATCTGCCGGTTCACTCCCCAGCTGCTCACAACACCTGGGGGCTGGGCCAGGCTGAAGCCACGAGCCCGGAACTCAATCCAGCTCTCTCGTGGGGGTGGCAGGGCCCAGGCGCTGGAGCCATCACCTGCTGCGTTCCAGGGTGCACCCGAGCAGGAAGCTGGATGCAAACCGGGCAACTCCAAGACGAGGCGCCGGCGCCCCAGTGGGCAACCGAACCACGGCTCCAAACGCCCGCTCTCGGGCAATGGTTTTTAACTTCCAGTGCCCAGGGCAGAGGCCTGCCCAAGGCCAGGCATACTGCACCAGCTCTGCCTCCAGGCAGTGGCGCAGCACTCAATCCTCTCCACCCAACTCCGCCCCCGCCCCGGTGCCTGGAGCACTGGGCATTGAGGGCAAGGCCCGTTGGCCCTGAAGGTCGCCCCATCTGGCCCCACAGGAAGCCCGGAGCCCAGCCGGCGACTCCAACCTTCCCTGTGCTCGTGTCAGGTCTTTGTCCTAAGGAGGAAATCCCACCTTGGGGTTTTAAATCAATAAATCCGCATCCGGAGGCGTGTACGATTCTCCTTGTTCACCCCCAGTGACAGCTGATTTAATGAGCAAGTTCAAAGAGGCCATCACGGTGGCTCTGACCAATTTGGAAAACCACGGTTGACGTGGACCGAGTGGCCACACACATGGCCGTTCCAGAGGCAACAGGGCCATGCACACATGTGGGCTGCTCCCAGGCCGGTCGGCGGGCCCTCGACACGCAGTCCCAGCCCCCACGGGAAAACCAGTTGCTAATGTGGACCCTAAAGAGCCAAAGTGTCAATCAGACCCACTTCCGGTCCTACCAGGTAAGCCTGGTCAAGGGCTTGCTTCCTGTAGTCGAGCTCCTCCTCCAGGTAGCCCTTCTGCCTGCTGAACAGGTCCTGCAAGACAGGCGGGGCAGGACCGGGGCGGGGTCAGGCAGGGAAGCCCCCGAGGCTGCCCCCACTCATCCCTCTCGCAGCATCAGGGATGCTCGAAGGCGAGGGGCCATGGTCCTCCCAGCGTGCCCCACGCCTGGCTGGCCTCAGGCACCTTGGTCAAGGCTCTTTGGAGCTGTGGGGTGCCCAACCACACCAAGGCGAGACCTGGGTCTTAAGCCTAAACTTCAGGGGTCTTCCCAGGTTGCCAAGACCCCGCTGGTGGCCCTGACACTGTCTCAGTGGCTCCCAGTGTGTCCTTCCTCCTGCCGAGCTGCCTCACCCCGCTCCTGCCGGGTCCCACAAAACCCCTCCATGCCCCTAGCCCCCTGGTGAATAACCACCACCAGGCACCCGAGGTGCCAAGCCTGGGAGAAACCAGGGTGGAAGTGGCTGGCATCAACGTGGAGTCACTTTTTGAAGTCAACCAAAAACCAGGTGGATAAAGCGGGGATGTTATGTGGGAGGGATCTCAGGCAGGTGCGCCCGACAGCGAGAGCCACCCACGGAGGCCACTGCAGCGTCACACACAGGTGCACCAGGACGCCTGCCCGGCAGCCGCCTGCTCGAGCCAGGGCTGGCGCCATTGCCCCGGGCAGCCCAGAACCACTACTCCCAAATCGATCAGCCGAGCCTCCTCCTCCCCCACCTTGAAACGCTTCTTCCTGCCTCCACCTGCTTAGACTGGCCCCGGCTTCCTGCCTGCGGCGATGCACTCCCGGCCCTTCCTCCTGGCCACTGCTCTGTGCTGGCTAGGGCAGGCCCAGGTCACTGAGGACAAAGCCAGGCTCCTGGGCCTGCAGAACCCAGCCCTGCCTGCCTGCTGCCTCCTTAGCCACTGGGCCCCGTGCCCTGTGACCAGGCTGCCCTGTGGCCGGCTAGCTGTCCAGACCTCCTCAGCCTGCGCTGGTGTGCGCTGTGAGCCTGGGACCCAGCAGATCGCGTCAAGTGAATAGTGAACGGAGACAAACACGGAGAAGAAGCGCACACAAACAAACCAGCAGGAAAAGGCAGGCAGCTCTCCCCCCGCCCCCTGGGAGGCTGCACCTGTTACCTTTTCTTTCTCCAGGTCTAGCATCTTCTGGGTCAGAGCCGCCTCAGTTCCCTCGATTTGCTTCAGCCACTAGAAAACAGGGGGCGGGGGCCAGGGCAGAGTGAGCGCCGGTCCCCGTGGGGCACCGGGACTTCACAGCCGAACACACGTCACAGCTTCGTCAACAGCAGGCGCTGGCTCAGCGATGGACGGAGTCCCGGATAGACACGCAGGTGGCTGTGGTTGTGTGTGTGCGGGTCAGGCCTGTGTGCCCAGGGCACGCACACACGTGGCCTGGGAGCGTGGGAGGCTGTGAGTGTGCGTGTTAGGAGCTGACAGCACGGGGCCCTCCTGGTCTTGAAGGTGTCACCCACGCCTCCTTCTCGGACCCCCCGTGGAGCAGGCTGCAGGTAAGCACACGGAGGCTGAGCCGAGGTCCCTGTCCAAGGTCACGTGGGCAGGAAACCCAGCCTGTAGGACTGCACAGGTACAGCCTGCACCCAGCCGGCACAGGTGTGTGAGTGGCCCAGGTGAGCACGGTGTGCAGGCCAATGAGAGCACGCAAGGGGCGGGGCTGTGCATGGGCGTGGAAGCAGGTGAGGCTCCGGCACGTGCTGGGGCCGTGCACCTGGCTGGCAGGTGAGGGCCGGGAGTGGCCGCCTCCTTCTGGGGCAGGTGCTGAGGCTGGTGCAGGGACGGGCTGTCTCTATGAGCAGCACTTCTGACAGACTGGGGAGGAGATCCACGCCTCAGACCCCGGCTGCGGGAGGGGCCCCCAGCGGGCCGTGTGGGGATGGCACAAAAGAGGGGCTGCCCTCACCTCCAAACTGTAAACACAGCCTGGGCCTGCGCTCCGACCCCATCCCCCAGCTCCTGGGCTCCGACCCCATCCCCCAGCTCCTGGGCTCTGACCCCATCCCCCAGCTCCTGGGCTCTGACCCCATCCCCCAGCTCCTGGCCCCTGCTGACAGCCCTACAGTCTGATCACTGTGCTCCGATCACCCATCCTCCCAGCTCCTGGCCTCTGCTGACGGCCCCACAGCCTGGCCCTGGGCTCCGACCCCATTCCCCCAGCTCCCTGGCCCCTGCTGATGGCCCCACAGCCTGGCCCTGGGCTCTGACCACCCATCCTCCCAGCTACTGGCTCTGCTGACAGCCCCACAGCCTGGCCCTGGGCTCTGACCACCCATCCTCCCAGCTACTGGGCCCTGCTGACGGCCCCACAGCCTGATTGCCGTGTTCCAACCCCATTCCCCCAGCTCCCTGGCCTCTGCTGATGGCCCCACAACTTGGCCCTGGGCTCCGATCACCCATCCTCCCAGCTACTGGGCCCTGCTGACGGCCCCACAGCCTGATCGCCGCGTTCCAACCCCATCCCCTCAGCTCCTGGCCCCTGCCGATGGCCCCACTGCCTGGGCCTGTCCCTCTTGTTCTGTCTCCCAGGGAGGTCCCTCCCTTCCCTACTCTCTCGCCCTGATCCCCACCACCACCCCACCCCCGTGCACCTGCCGCCTCTAGCCCAGCACAGGGCCCGGCACACATGTGTGGCATGAAGGGGGTGTGAGAGCACAGGGGTGTGGCTTGGGTGTGGGGAGCTCTCCGGAGAGAACAAGAACTGGTAGAGCTGTGGCCCCCAGGCTCGCCCCAGAGCGGCCCCCGAGCCAGCGCCTGCAGGCACCAGCGGCACCTCCTTCCGCATAGCCAGGAGAGGGCGTGCGGCCCCTCGGAGCAGCTAAGCCCGCTTCTCTCTAATGGGAGGGTAAACGCTTTCCATGTTGAAGATCCTGATGCGGTCGGCACAAAGACCACGATTCAAGTGGGAGGGAACTTCGCCAATCAGGAGAGCCGAGAGTTCTGGCCGTGGAGGAGGGAGGCGTGCTACACACGGGGAGGGAAAGCTAGCCGAGTCCTTCCAGCAGCCCGGGAAGGGATGTGAGGGCTGAGTGTGCCGTGGTCTGCGTGCCAGAGCCAGGTCCCGCGTCCACCCACAGAGTCCAGCAGACACCCGGGCCCACACCCTCCCGGGAGACACCCAATGTTCTCGGCTCTGCTCCCCGCCCAGGAGGGAGCGGTCCTGGGACAGGGGAGGGGACACTGAGGCCCTCTCTGAGCGGCAGCTGCCAGGCAGGGGCCTCCCAGCCAGTCACAGCCCAGACGCCAGCTCTCCACACCCTCGCTCCCAGGGCTCCACGGGGCAGCTGGCCACCCGGCGTCTCCCCGTGCTGATCCATCGGGGAGAGCAGCGGAACACGGCCCGAGTGCTTGGGCCCCTGCACCACATCCCAGGAGCTCCCTCAGGCCCGGGCAGAGTGACCGCTGGTCCCCCAGCTGTCCCGCCAGAATTCGTGGGACCCCGAGCTCTGTCCCCCAGCCCGGCAGCCCCCTCTTTCTGAGGCACTCCCAGCACCAACACCCCCCCCCAAGCAGCTGCAATGTCCACAGTAACTCCCCAGCTGGCCAGACCTCGAGTCCCGGGCAGAGGGCAGGGAACTCAAGCCAGCCCCTAAGGACTGCCCCGAATGGGGGAGCCGGGCGCCTGCACTGCATTCAGCCGCAGGCCCCGCCCCTGGGCAGACAGCACTTCTCTCTGGTGCCACCTGTCGAGGTTCTAGTGGGAGCAGCTGGCAAGAGGTGGGAGCAGGGAGGAGGGGCCAGCAGGCAGGAAGTGGGGGTGGCAAGGGTCAAGAGCAAGTGGGGGCCTCACTCCAGACAGAGCTGACCGCCACACAGGGAGCTGCTGAGAGCAGGAGAGGAGAGAGCTGGGGGGCGGGGCCTGGGACGCCTGCTCTTTGTGGGCAGGGGGAGCCCGTGCAGAGGGCTTAGCGCAGAGACCCCGGCAGCATGCAGGTGCTGCCCCCTGCGAGGCTCTGAATCTGCTGCCAGCCGTGGCCCTGGCCCCCAGGGAATTCTAGGGGTGGGGTCACAGGCACTCTGCCTGCTCTACAAATAGCACCCCAGCGGCCCCAGGAGCCTGACCACACCAGGTAGCCATCTTGCTCCATCTAAGCAGACCGTGACCAGGCCCAGGCACCAGGCTCTCTGCAGTGTGGCTCCCGCAGACTTGGGGACCAACTCGCTGATCCCCTGCAGTTAGCGAGGGGTGGGGCCGAAAGCCAAGCCAGGAGTGGCCTGCCTGATGCGGGGGCCGGAACCCTGGCCGCTCCGCACCTCCACGTCCTGTGGGGCCAGGCTCAGTGCTCCATACCAGGGCTGTTTCTCAGTGAATGCCGGGGTGAACATTGAATAAACTGAGTCAAACATAAACCCCACTCTTCCCATCACACTACATGGGCAACCAGGTTGGTTTTATGATGAAAGAAACACATACTAAATGTGTGCATGTGCCCAACATCACATGAGGTGCCCACACCTGACGGACCCCCAGCCAGCTGTGAGCCCCCCTCACACCACTGTGTACCTGCTCCTAATGGGGCCCCAGCCAGCCAGCTGTGAGCCCCTCACCCCACTGTGCACATGCCCCTAACGGCCCCCAGCCAGCTGTGAGCCCCTCACCCCACTGTGCACCTGCCCCTGACGGCCCCCAGCCAGCTGTGAGCCCCTCACCCCACTGTGCACCTGCTCCTAATGGGCCCCCAGCCAGCTGTGCGCCCCTCACTCCACTGTGCACCTGTGCCTGTACCTTAGGGTCCCAGCAGCCAGCTGTGAGCCCCTCACCCCACTGTGCACCTGTGTAAGTAAGCCCGGCCAGATGGACAGGGGGCAGGAGACAGCTGAGCTCCACTGCTGTGTGACCCCGAGCAGGACCAGCCATCAGTCTGTCACCAACCCTCAGTGCCTCTACCTGCCTGGGGGGACAGATGGTGCCAGGCTGGAAGGGATCTGATGAGGACCACTAGGAAAACAGCATCTGAAACCTGACTCGGGCACCTTGCAAGGAGCACAGCTGTCCTTAGGACCACATCCCAGACCAGTGCCCAAGGCCAAGCAGGAATGGGTGCTTAATGAGTGGGCCCGAAAGCCAGGTCTTTAACATGCAAAGCGCCCAGGGGAGCCATGGGAGACAGAAGCCACAAGATGTGTCTGTGGATGAAGGAAGGAATAGACACTCAGTGGAAAAGCAATGCAGCCCACCAGGAGGAAGAACACAGCACACACGACATTCCCCAGGGTCGCCAGCACCCAAACGACCATGAAACCACCACATCACTTCGTGCCCCACCAGGCCGGCAAAGCGCCCGTGGAGGCTGAAGGCGTCGCCACGCTACCAGTGCAGGGGGTGACAGGAGTGCCCCTCCTGGGGAAGTCCCGAGACCACTCTTCCCAGTTCTAGAACCTGGCCTGGGGATGGAAACCAGGCAGAAGGACGCTCCCAGGGCGTGACCGCGCAGTGCCCCCGGGGCCTGTCTGGGGTGGCACTGGGCGGAAGGTTGTGGGCGGGGCAGCAGGTGTCCATCAGCCACCTTAAAGGGCTTCGGGACGCTATTAAAATAAAAATGAATGGCAATTATGATTTCAGCTAAACTTTTAAAACTGGGTGTGGGGGAACCCCGGAAGGAAACAGCCCTGTGGCAGACGGAGTCTGTGGCGGGCTTCACCTCCTGCTGCGACCTGTGACCCCCCGCACGGCGCACACGCGTGGCTTCCCCGGGGACGGATCATGCAGGTGCACGTGCGGACGCATGCTCCCCAGCAGGCGAGACACAATGTACAGTTTCTTGTATGGTGCGGGCGCCGGGCCGCGGGCCGGCCGTGCCGCCCAGCTCTCTACCTTTTCACACAGGGCAAGCACCGTTCCCGCTTGGATTATTGCAACCTGTTCTTCATTCCTCAAATTCTAAAACACAAAAACGGGCAAGTGCATTTGACACGGGTCCCGAACCACGCGGCTCCGGGCGATTCTAGTGGCTCCTCTCGGAGGGCGTCCCCCCGGCTAATGGGGACACGGCCCCTGGGAGCCCCTCTCGAGCCAATCTTTTGGGAAGGCAGAGTGGCCCAGTCTTGCCTGACTCCACCTGGTTCTGGGGCGTCTCCTGCCCTGTCACTCACAGCTCCAAGGAACCCCCTCCTGACAATGCAGACCCCGCCCCCACCCTCCAGGAACACGGCCATACAAAAGCCTTACATTGTACTTATCGGGTCTCTGAAATTAGAGAGAAACTCAAAACAGAACAAAAGTCGCACAGGTACACCGGGATCGAAACAAGGACAGGAAACCAGAAACCGGCCGCCATAGTTACCCCATTATCACCCAGGAGATCTAATTTCTTCATAAGTTCAGAAATATTCACATCCTGCAAAAGATTCCAGCGTTCATTCTGGGCGAGCCACAAAGACCCACCGCACCTGTTCCGAGCGCCACGCCCATGCTGGGGGGGTGCTAGGATGGGGCCTGGCTTCCTCCCAGCCGTTCCTCCGCCCCCAGCCCCGCCCCCAGGGACAGAGGGCGTCAGACAGCACAGACTCTGCTTTCTACACAGGCCCGTGGAAGCGGGCGCATCGGGAGGCCAGGGGCCCCACCGGCCGCCATCACCCCCACAGTGGCCACTGCACAGAACTAGCTCTAGCCAGGCGTGGCAACAAGCATCGTAAGTCCGCTGTCTAATTCCGCTGTCGCACCGGCTTCGTGGGGTGGGTGGGGCCACTGCGCTCTCATAGCCAGGGCCTGGGTAGCTGGGTGGAGGGAGGGGGTGGAGGCTGCGGTTTGCACTCCGTGGTCTGCCCTTTGAACGTGGGGAATAGAGGGGATCTTTGGTGACAGGGGTTCCGTGAAAATGAGCAATCCCGTCAACTCCACCCCGGTCACCGGGACACCAATCCCCCTCTTCACAGGAGCCCTCTCCGCCCCGCCGTCCGGCTACCTTCACTCCTTCCTGGTGACAGAAGAGCTGGAGGGCGCTGCTGCTGCTCTCGGGGAAGGTGGCGATTTGGAGGTTAAAGGCTGGCGACCTCCGCTCTCGCTCCTGGGGAAAAGATGCGGCTTAAGAACGGGACTCGACCGGATTCTCTACCTCTCGCCATCTCCCACGTCACTCGGCGCCAGCCAGCGCCGGCCAGGGCGTGACTCGCGAGCCCACACAAGATCCTTGGGGGGGAAGTGGGAGGCTTCCACGCCGATCCGTGGCAGCAGCTCTCCTCCGTGTCCACTTGCCACCTGCTCGGCTAGGGAGAAACGGTTAACAGGTGTCGCAAGGTTACCTGGGGCAAGACCAAGACCATGATAAAAACAATCGCACTGAATTTCAACAGAGATGGAGGCCGCTGGCCATGGCACGTTATTCGGTGCCAGGCAAGTCCTTGCCCCCACGCCACCCTCCCATTGACTCGGTTCTGTACTCAGAGGGGCGAGGCGGGGCCAAGTCCCCAGCCCTGGCCCCTCCCCCTTTCTGGAATAATCTGCCTGCCAGGACTCCACCAGCACTTTTGGGAACCACGCTAACAGGACCAGGGATGATGGTCTGCCTCTGCCCTAGCAGACCCCACAGTCGAGGGAGGACAACGGCGAGGGAGGACAAGCAGGAGGAGTTACCAGGGCGCCTGGTAACGAGGCTTAAATGGCGAGTTGTAGACAGGCCGGGGACAGCACGGTGGCAGAGCGGTGCCCTGGTGGGTCTCAAACGTGTTTGCTCCCCGAGCCGACTGGGACCCGCTAGCTACGCCCACATGAGTCGGGGCGGGTGGGCAGAGCAGGCCTTTCCAACCATGCCTTTTGATAAAACCCCTTGTTGGAATTCCAGTAAGATAAAAGTCCCGTGCGTTGGGCCAGCCACCCCAGCAGCATCTAGCTTCAGAACCCAGGGGCTTCTTTAACGACACAACTAGGAAACCCAACCAAGGGGCCGGCGCCGTGGCACCATGGGTGAGGCCACCCCGAGACAATGTCAACCTACATGAGCGCTGGTTTGAGACCTGGCTCCCTGCTTCCGACCCAGCTGCCTGCTAATGGAGGGAGCTCCCTGGAGGTGGCCAGTCTACCTGGCGGCCCTGCCACCCATGGGGGAGACCCAGATGGAGTTCCAAGCTCCTGGCTCCAGCCTGGCCCAGCCCCAGCCATTGAGGCCATTTGGGGAGTGAACCAGTGGATGGAGGGTCTCTCTCTCTCTCTCTCTCTCAACTCTGCCTTCAAAACTAAAGAAAGAAATCTTTGAAGGAGAAATGCAGCCCAGAGGAGTGTGGCAGGCAGACAGACAGGCAGGCAGGTCTTAAGCTGTTCCCGGGAAAATCTGAGAAAAGAGCAGGCGGGGGGCTGCGGGTTTCGTTAATTCCCACGGAGCCCCGACCGGTGAACGTCAGCTGCAAACGGCCCAGGGAGAAAAACCTCATTCCCTTCTCCGGCGAGAACGGAGTGTGCCCCGGTTCCGTCCAGAGACGCCTTCCTAGCGGGACCACGTGCACAGAAAAGGGATGGAAGCGGAACACTGGCTGCCCGGGGCTCCGAGGGACAGTGCAGATGCAGCGGAAACTCTAGTGAAGCGAGTGGCGCCCGTGGGTTCTCCAGAGACAGAGGCCTGGGGACGGGCTCCTAGCGGTGGCTGAAGCCGACAGAGCCCTCACAGACGTCCGTCTCTGCAGCGCGGGTGCAACGCTGAGGTCACAGGCAAGCAAGCATCGAGGGACACAGGAGCACCTGCTGGCGGAAAGACTCGGGCCGGGCCCTGCCGACACGACCAGCTCAAGCCAGGAGGAGCAACGGAAATCAGAGAAGCCACAGACACAGCGCGGGTGCCGGCTCGGACCGGGGCGCCACACATGCCACGGCTCAGCTGGGGCGGGGTGGGGGTGAGCCGTTGCGGACACATCACGGACGCAGGTGTTGTCGGAGATGCCGACGGCTTTGAACCAGAAACAAAAAAGGGTCCTGAGGGCCTGTGAGAGCAAGGTGATGCAACACACAGAGGCGAGGTCCCAGCCAGAAGCAAGGCGGCCGTCGGCCTCGCTCACGCATCCCACTCAGCGCCCTGGGGGACATTCCCGGGGGAGACGCCTGGGACGGTTGACTGCTCCCATCTCCTTGCGGGAGTTCCGAGTGCAGGCGACTTACAAGTAATAACATTTCCGTAGCTCGGCACCGCCGGGATGCCTGGCTCAGAGCGGCTGCGCAAGGCCGGGAGCTGTCTCAAATGCCTACGCAAACGCATCCTCTGCCCTGACTCCACTTACCTGGATGTGCCTTGACCAAGGGAAAACGGGCCCAGAGCGCCATGAGACAGAGCACGGGCCCTCGCGGGCCGGGTGAGACCTTGCCACTTCAAAAGTGAGAGCTGCCGCATGCAAGATCACGTAAAAAGGTGTGTGACTGCCTGCACCAGTGCCTCCGCCCGGGCTGCGGGACGCACACCGGGGCCATGCATGCAGGAGAGTAGTTATGGAAGTGGAACACAAATAAAAAAGGCAAAATATTGCAAAAACAAATTATTTTATTAAGTGCAAAACAAGCCGTAGGCGATCACTCCGGCAGCTCTGGTACATGTCCACAGACCGGTGAGCGCTCCCTCCAGAACACATTAAGGCAGTGAAATCATTCTGAACATACAGATTGAAAAAAAGAAAAGAGAAAGGAAGAAGCTAGAACGCGCCCCGCCCCTCTCCGCATGCTCGAGGACAGCGGGGCTTCACACGAATTTCAGTTTGGGCTCAAAGAGAAAGTCTGTTCCGTGGGAGAGTTGACAACAGATAGAATCTCTTACTTCCAGCTCTAGCACTCTGAACTCTAGCAGCTCGTTCTGATCCTTGGCGTCCTGCATTTCATTCTTCAGCTGGTTCTCTTCCAGTTCCAGTCTGTAGATCTAGGGCGAGACACCTGTGGATTAGCCGCGGGCAGGAGGGAGCGTCTCTCACCAGGAGGCCGGCGGCGGCGGGGCGGGCAGGCAAGGGGCCGATCCGAGGCCAGTGTGCGGGGCAGGCACTGCAGGCCACCTGGCTGAGGAGGGTGGAGGGTGGCAATGAGGAGGGCGCAGGCAGGGCCAGGTTCACGCCTGGAGCCCCAGGCCCAGTCCAGGGGACGGAAGCTCCTTCCGTATCTGCTCTATGAATGAGTGAGGGGGAATGGAGCCTGCGGCTAGGAGGTCCCTCCCCGGGGCCAAACGTGCGGAGAGCCGGAGCAAAGCACTGCCGCTTCTGACCCCAGGCCTGCCCGGAACCGTTCCACTCCGACTGCTGGGGCTGACTCGGGACACAGCCCCAGCCGTGCAGTACGGGGGTGCCGGGTCCTCCTAAGTCCGCATCAGCCAGGGGACAGAGCCCCAGCCGGGCAGCGCAGGCGTGCCAGGTCCTCCTAAGTCCCCATCAGCCATGGGACAGAGTCCCAGCCGGGCAGTGCCAGGGTGCTGGCTCCCCCTAAGTCCCCACAGCACTTCTCCAGGAGTCAGAGCGCGGCAGCTTCCCCCAGGGCACAGAGCAGTCCGGGGAGGGAGCCTAGCCTGCCTGGGCGCCAGGAGGCCACAGCAGCGCAGCCGGTGGCAGGGACGGCGGCAGAGACGATGTAGAAGGGAAGTCCTCAGCTATGTCCTTGGGGCACTCTCCTGGTCATCATGTCCTCCTCCCCCCTCCCCCTGCCAGAGGCACGACCAGAGTGGGGCTCGCTGCCAGGATGCTCCCACCCCAGGGACTTGTGGGAACATGTGAGGGTGCAAGAGTTCTCTGCGACAAGGCCGAGGGGGCCGCCACTCCCACCCACAGGGCCCCTCGCACCACAGAGGCTGCCCTCCTCCCCCAGTGTCCCAGATGCCACTGAGAACCAGCCATGGCCGCAGCTGGCCAGCGGCAGAGCAGGACCGGCCGAGGCCTCCTGGATGCTTAGAAGCGAAGCCTAGCCTAGGTCAGCCCCACGCACGGGCAGGTCTGTGGAGACAGGAAGCAGCCTGGAGGCTGCCGGGGGACAGAGGGGTGGGCGCAGGCAGTGCTGCCCATGGGCGGGGTCTTTTCACAGGCGGAACCGCACAGCTCTGTGCAGGAGTCAGGCCAAGTGGCGCTGAGTGGCGGGTAAATGGAGGAGGAGTGACGCTGTGGTTGCAGCGCTACGGGCTCAGGCCTCACAAGCCCTCGGCGCACTCCGGGAAGCCCCACTGGGCTGAGATGGCCTGAGGGCCGAGGGCAGAGAAGGTTCTGGAAATGCAAAGCATGGCAGGGCAGCAGGAAGGCCCGTTTCAGAAGGATAGGCCAGCCCCACAGGGCACCCAGGACAGTGGTCTACACCTGCGGGCCCCTCCCAGAGGACAGAGCCAGGATGGGAGTCCCGATGCGGGTGAGGTGAGACCCAGGCACTGGGAGTGGGCCGGGCAGGCCAGGCGGGCCCCAGGCGGTGGGAGCGGGCCAGGCGGGCCCCAGGCGGTGGGAGCGGGCCTGACCGGCGTGGGCGTCCATACCTTTTCCAGCAGGTCCTGGTTCGTCCTGATGAGAAGCTGCTTCTCCTCCACCCACTTGGAGTCCTACGGGAAAGCACTGGGTGTGTTCACGCTCCGGACGCCGTGGGCCCGGGGCCGACAGACAGCGTGAGGAAGGTCACAGCCAGGGCAGCGGCTCTCGGACCCTCTACAGCCGCGCACGCGCAGCAGCGTTCCTCTGCCTGCTCGCGCCTGCACTGTTCTCGCTCTCCCCGTTAGGGCCCGGTGCTAAGGGGGCCCGGTGCTAAGGGGGCACGGTGCTAAGGGGGCCCGGTGCTAAGGGGGCACGGTGCTAAGGGGGCCCGGTGCTAAGGGGGCCCGGCTCACACCGGCAGGCCCGAGGCACTGCTGCACCCCAAGTACCCATCACGGCCACCCTGACACCCACCTGTCATTCCGTGCCCCCTGCCTGTGACCCCCTCCCCACTCTCTTATGTGAGTTCACGGAGCCTGCACACAGCCCGCGCCCAGCAGACACGGGAGCAGGAGGCGGCTAGGCGGAATGCAGGTCTCCTCCCTCCCCCCTTCCCTCCCGCCACCAGCCAAGGGCAGAGCCAGGGCTGGGCCGAGCCCCTCCCCAGGTGGCAAGGCCGGGCTGGCCCAGCCCTGGCCTCCATCATACTGCAGAGTCAGGGCGCTGCGTCAGGGCCGGGAAAGGCCCTGGCCACCCCTGGGCTCCCTTCCGCCTCGCATTCCCCACCCTGCCCCGCGGCTGTGCTGACCCCGCGTGGGGCCCCCGAGGCTGGGAGGCCCCACTCACCCTCCGTCCTGGAGGACCGAGTGCCATGGGGCTCGCGGCTCTCCCCGCAGGAGGCGGGCCGGCTTTCTCCGGTTGAGGCCAGGCTTGGCTGTGCCGGGTCAGCTACTGAGACATCGCAGACCCGCCTCGAGCCAAGGCTCCTGGAGGCCTGGAGCCCCTCTTTTCTCCCACCCTCGGACCACCCAGGGAGACAGGCCAGCCCAGCCCCCGTGCAGAGAAGCCACAGCTGGCACCAGGGCCCAGACGGGGCAGTGAGCCCTTGTGATCCACCTGACTGGCCCCAGGCCAAATGAACTGAGAGCAGCACAGCCAGTGCCGGGCCGGCCGAGCCGCCAACCCGCTGAGCGGTGAGCAGACACCGGTGGGCTGCCTGGCGCCCGCTGACTGCAGCGCTACCCGTGCCCGGGCAAGTGCCCGGAAATGCCTGCTGCCTGACGGCCGGTCCCTCAAACAGACAGTGAGGCCGAGCCCTGGTTTTAGCACCCCCAGCCGGGAGGCGGCATTGGAGCACCCGGGAGGCGGCATTGGAGCACCTGGGAGGCGGCATTGGAGCACCCGGGAGGCGGCATTGGAGCACCCGGGAGGCGGCATTGGAGTGCGTGCCCAGGCAAGTTTTCAGGCACATGAGCTCAGCCTGGGAGGGGAAACTGAGGCCAGCGGCAGGGGAGGACAGGAGCTGGACAGAGCCTCAACGCCTCCCACCTAGGCATCTCCCCTAGCCACTTCCGAGCCCCTGCCTCTGCCTCCAGCAGTGTTAGCCCCATGTTAAAGAGGAGGACACGGAGGCACAAAGAAATCACGCAACCGTCCAAGGTCACACGTAAGCAGGTGTCCGGCTACTGTAGTGTGTGCTCCACACCCCTCCCCCACCCACGAGAAGGCGGGGCCGCAACGCCCACAGCCACTCCACTCCCCCAGCTTTCCCTTCCAGTGGCGGCCTCGTTACAGGCCCTCCGCCTGAATTCCGATCTCAACCACAGCTGTGAGCCCCGCTCCCGCTAACTGGCCATCGCAGGAGCTGGTTCTCAGCTGCTGGCGCCCTCCCTTCCTGCTACCCGCCTGGACAGCTCACGGCCGCCCCCCAACTCACTGCACCACTCCCAGGGTCCCACCAGGCCCTGCGGGCACCTGGCCAGCCCTGCCCAGCCCCGGGCAGCAGGCTGTGGCCTGCACTGGGGGTGGAGGCAGGGGAGCCGTCAGCCATGTCTGCCCACACACACGGCCCAGCACTCCCGTGATGAGGTGCGGCCACGTGGCTGGTGTCGGCCCACAACTGATGCCGAGGCAGGAGAGCCTCCCTCCCCAGCCGACCGGTGGTGTGTTCCGGATTCAGCAGCTGCCAGATGGCGGTGGCTCCCTACTGGGCCCCTGGGGAACCGCGTGCAGCCTGCGAGAGGAACCAGAGGGCGGGAGGAGCTGCGCCTGCGGGTGGAGAGGCCCGCGCTCTCCTGCACTGCATGGACCCTCGGGCCTACTGCTGTTGCCCTCGGACGCCACCCGGAGAGGCCAGGCCTCCACCTGAGCCCCTCAGGGACCCCATCCCCAGGGACAGGTCGGCGTCCCGGCTCTGCCTTTGCCCCGTGTCCTGCTGCCCACCTGGCCTGGCCTACAAGAATTCAGAGATGGGCACCCAGAGGTGACTGAGACACGCAGGCGCCTAGGCTCTCTCGGTCACAATCCCGGTGTGGGGCCCCGCCGCGGTGAGACCTGAGCGACAGCTCGGACCGTCACAGACTCCCGTCCGCTTCCACAGCCGAGCCCCTCGGCTTCACATCAGAGACGCTTCGGCGCATTACTCCTGGGATCTCCTCCCATTTTCCTGCACGCGGCAGACAGAGAAAAGGCCGCGCGAGACACTCAGGCCGGGCTCCGACTGTCCCCAACACGGCACACGGAGCTCCCGACCGCACCCAGGCGAGCCCAGCACACAGCAGGCGCACGGGAAGGCGCCGACGGGCAGGCCGGCGGCCAGCGCTCCTCACCTGCCCCTTCTCCGCCAGCAGTTTCTCCAGGTCCTCGATCTTGGCCTGACAGCGCAGCAGGTCAGCCTGCAGCTGCTCCCGGGTCTGGAAGGAATGGAGCGAGCGGGTCACGCACGCAGGTGAGTGACGGGCGCAGCCGACCTGATGGGCCCTGGGGACCCTCTCGGGGAAATGCTCTTGGGGGCAGGTAGTGGGCGCGGGAAGGGAGCCCGCGGAAGGGACCCCTGTCTTCAGAGCGGCAGTGAGGCAGAAGCCAGACGCGGCCAGGGCGCAGCCCCGGCTTCCCGACCACGGTCAGCATGTGCTTCCTCGGCAATCGCTGGGCTACCGAGCGCCTTCCCACTCGCTCAGGCTCCTGCTTGGGCCCTCTGTCACCTACAGCACCGGCTGGGAGGGAGTGGTGGGGGCTGCGGCTAACGCCAGGCCCAGGTGCTCCCCCCGCCCCCGCCCCAGGGAAACGCGGCCGGGTGGGAGGGGAGGCCTGGTACTGCCGGATGCTCTGACCTCTGACCCCTCAAGTCAGAAATGTGGACTTCCCTGTGTCAGCTCTTGACGTTTGAACATCGCTAGTCACTGACAGTAAGAACACAAACTGCCGCTCAGACGCCTCGCCACTCACCGGCTCTGACTCAGGCTCTGACCCCGTCACACCTGCTCCCGCCCCCCCCCCCCCACCGTGGCGTGGCAGGGCCGCTCCGCCTGTGCCACCCGAGCAAGGCCCTCCCAGCAACCGGCACTCCAGCCCAGCCCTGGAGACCACACAAGCTGCCCGGGGGAGCGCGGGCGGTGTCAGAGGGACCGGCTGCCACCCCAGCTCTGTCTGCTTCTCCCAGGCGGTTTTGTTTTTAAGCCTCGCTTTCCTTTTTCAGAACCTGGGGCTGATTCCCCACGGGGCCAGTGTGGGAATGAAACAGGGGGCACGAGAAAGTGCTGGCACCAACGGTGCTCCTGGGAGCCACCCACAGACCCTGGTCTATGCAGCTCCTGAAGTCAGAAGTTTCTGGAAGGCAGAGCTCAGCCCAGCACGGTCCTCAGTGTCTGTGGGCTGGGGAGCACCCCCAGGCTGCCTTCCAAGGACCCACAGGGGTGTCCCGGGGCCCTACGCCCTGGAGGGAGGTGAACCCCCCGGTCTACACGGCCTGCGGACCACACGGACAGCACAGCACACAGGAGCAGCCTCTCTCTGTCCACCCAACGCTCCACGGCTCTGGCCAGCATGCCGGGAACACAGAGCGCCTTCCAGAATATCCCCACGATGGAGCCTTTGCTGGGAGCTCCCCGCACCTCTCAGAATCCCCTCCGTGTGCCCGGGCAGGGCTGGTGCAGAGCCAGCGGCGCTTACCCGGGCCTCCCGCTCCGCATCCAGCGTCCCGCCCACCTGCTCCTGGAGCAGGGCGTAGGCTCGCTGAAGGGCCTGGTACTCCCTGGTCAGCTGGCAGAACCTCAGGTCGGCCTCCTCGCGGGTCGTGGTCTTAACGGAAGGGAGAAAAGACGCACAGTGACGCACGTGGACACGGCACGGCACAAGCGCTACCGGCCTCAGCCGGACAAGCAGGCCCCCGTCGGGGAGCGTCGGGCCAGGGAGCCGAGTCTGTGCCCTTTCTAGGAGGCCCGGGCCCGGCAGTCGCTGCTTAGGGAGAGAGAGGAGGGGCCCCAGGCGGCCAGCCTCAGTGCAGGGCATCGCCCTCTGGGGCTTCCTCAGGAAGTGGCCACACAGCGACGTGGGCAACCCCGGGAGTCACGGGAGCCACTCAGCATTGGGGCAGAGGCCATGGCAGGCAGAGGTGCTGAAAGGCCACAGGGCCCCGTGCAGGGCTGCGGAGGACCCAGGAGCCTCCAGCTTGCGCGAGGCCTGGGCTGCTGGTGTCCCCCACTCCGCCACAGGAGGGGCTGCCAAGGGACCACCAGCCACGTAGAGAGAGGGAGTGCGCCCCCTGGACTTCGGGCACTAGGTGGCAAAGGGGAGGGCTGTCTGGGGAACGGAGTGCCAGGGCCCACGGCCACATGGCCCCCGGGGAGGCCAGCGTGGAAGTCACTCTAGAAGGGACTCCACAGAAAAGACCACAGGATGGGAAAGGGCCCACGTGGGAGTCTGTGGGAGGCGGACGGCCAAGAGTCCTGGGAGTCGGGCTCCCAGGGGACGCGCTGCCCACGGTCCAGCAGGAGGCTGCAGGGAGCAGGCCCGGAGTGGGCAGCTTGTAAAAGCCTGGAGAAGCTCCCACAGGGTGGGCGTGGGGTGGGGGGCAGCGGCACCTCCCTGCCCCAGCACATCCCGCCTCAGCCTTCCTGCCCAGGGCTGGGTGGGCTTTCGGGTCTCCCACAGGGCCCAGAGGAACAGCTGCGAGGGGTGACCGCCTGTGCCTCGGGGCATTCCTGCCACTGGGAGGCCCGGGCCCCACAGGGACCGCCTGAGCCTCGGGGCAGGGGCACAGCCGAGAAGCCGAGAAGCCGCAGGCGCACTCTCAAGAACGCAGTGCGCTCCACGGCACGGCCGTGCCCCTGGGTGCGTCCAGCGGTCAGGCAAGGTCAGCGG
>CM027405.1:2983018-3010468 GCA_015711505.1 Sylvilagus bachmani | reverse complement strand
GGACACTCCCTCCTGCGCCGGGAGGCCTGAGGGCCCGGTGGCCAGGGCCAGCGCTCCCGGGCCCAGGAGCCCGGCTGCCCGGCTGCCCGCCGTACCAGGGAGAGGTCCTCGATGACCTGCTGCTGCTCCAGCACCTGCATCCTCAGGAACTCCATCTCCTGCTCGTCCCTCGTCAGGCTCAGGTCGGTCAGGGACGCGTGCCGCTTCAGCGACGCCTGTGCAGACAGCTTCTCCTTCTGCAGCGGGGGCGGAGAGCGGCGGTCACCGACGGCGCCGGGCCCCCGCCCGCAACAGCGGCGCCCACTGCAAGGCCTCCGAAGGCTGGGTGGGTGGACACCTGGACACCTGGCCGGGGAGGCAGGCAGGAGCCCACACACCTGCACCTGCTCGGGGCAGAAAGGAGGGCACGCGCCCTGGGCCTCGTCCTCTCGGCTGTAAAATGGGGGTGACTCCCGCCAACAGCGGACTGGAGACACTCCATAAACCATCAGCTGCCAGGCGCCCACTGCAGCTGAGGGCCAGCCAACCTGGCCGGAGGCCGCGGCCCAGCCTTCCCCACAGCTGCTGGGTGGAGAGGCGGCGGGAGGGAGCCGGGTCCCCCTTGCTAGTGGAGAGGCCGCGGGAGGGAGCTGGTGTCCCGGGGAGGGTGGAGAGGCGGCGGGAGGGAGCTGGTGTCCCCCTTGCTAGTGGAGAGGCTGTGGGAGGGAGCTGGTGTCCCCGGGGAGGGTGGAGAGGCCGCGGGAGGGAGCTGGTGTCCCCCTTGCTAGTGGAGAGGCCGCGGGAGGGAGCTGGTGTCCCCCTTGCTAATGGAGAGGCTGTGGGAGGGAGCCGCTGTCCCCGGGGTACCAGGCCCTGCAGTACTGCCATGGTGGGAAGAGAGACTGCGGGAGGGAGCCATGTCCTGTCCGGGGCGGGTGGAGAGGCGGCGGGAGGGAGCTGGTGTCCCCCTTGCTAGTGGAGAGGCCGCGGGAGGGAGCCGGGTCCCGGGGCCGCGCGCAGGCGCACTCACCACCTCCGCGTTCTCCCTGCTCAGCGCCTTGATCTTCTGCTCCATCCTCTGAATACTCTGTAGCAGGTCCTCGTTCTTCTTGTTCATGCGCTTGTTCTTCTCCACCAGCGGCTTCAGCTGCACCTCCGTCTCCCGCGAGCGCTTCAGCTGCGGGGCGCACAGGGCGGCGGCGTGGGCAGAGGCCCGCAGAGGCCTGCCCTGGGGCCCTCAGGCCCCGGCTTCCCTGTTGGGACACTTCCTGGCTGCTGCAGACCCCACACAGAGCCTCGGGGGCCCCGGGAGGCTGCAGCAGCCCCCACTGCCTGCCGGGTGGGTGGCCAGCGTGTCCACCGTCCCCCTGGACATGACCCCCAGAGGCCGGGCTCACACACGGCCACCTACATCCTCCTACTGCTGTTCCTCCCCAGGGAAACCCAGCGGGCCCCTCGACACCCTCGGGTGACACACCCCTGCTGGGCCCAGGCCCGCACTGGGTCAGAGGGAATTCGTGCGGGGGCCACCCATCCAAACCGACAGGAAGGGCGGGCACACAGCAGAGGCCGCAGCACGGGGCAGGTGCGGGTGGCACAATCCAGGACTCACACCGCCCCGCGGGAGCCACGGGAGAGTCCTGGGGAGGCCAGGCGGGGGGCGGGGGCTGGCTCCCTCTGAGCACAGGGTCCCTGGGCCTCGCTGACTTTCCAGCTGCAAGGTCACGGGCATCTATCAGGTGACCATGGCAGCCCCGCCGCCCTCACAGGCTGGTGGTGAGAAGGGTGTGCAGTACAGGCTTTCCAGGGTCATTGTGATGGACAAAAACGTAAAATAACTTCAACACGCATCCTGCTGTGACAGCCGCGGGAACCACCGCCACGCGTGACCGGGCAGTCACCGTGACCCTAAATCAGCGGTAACCCTAACCCACGCACCACAACCCTGCGGGTGCCAGCCCCACCCCGACTTGACAACGAACCTGAGCACACAGAGACGAGGTGCTCAGCTCACAGGCCCCGCCCTCAGCATCCAGGCTGTGGAAGCGACAGTAAAATACCCCCATGGTGTCCATTAAAGCACAAAACGCACCACGTGACCGGCGTTCCGGAAGTCTAATACCCACAGACGTGAACGTCCAGCTAGGAGAGGCCTCAACCCCCACCACTGGGGAGCGGCTGCACCAGCCCAGGCCCCGGCAGACCAGAGCACAGCGGGGTGCAGCACTCAAAGCAAAGACAGACTGGGGACCAGAGTTGTGGCGGAGTGCGTAAAGCCGCCACCTGTGGCGCTGGCATTGCATACGGGCACTGGTTGTGTCCCAGCTGCTCCACTTCCCACCCTAGCTCCCTGCTAACGGCCTGGGGAAGCAGCAGAAGGCGGCCCACATGCTCAGGGCCCCTGCACCCACGTGGGAGACCTGGACGAATCCTGGCTCCTGGTCTCAGCTCGGCCATTGCAGCCATCTGGGGAGTGAACCAGCAGATGAAAGACCTCTCTCTCTCTCTGCCTTTCCAATTAAGTAAATCAACAAATAAAAATTATTCATAACCTTTACCACCTAAAATAACAGCCTTCACTATGCAGAACGACAACAATGTGCTTTTGCTCTATAAACTGCGTTTATCTCTTAATTTTCTGTGAACAAATTTCCATGGCAGGTGAACGCGTCTGCATCACCGATTTCCATGACTGCATAGACTCCGTCGTATCTGTGCTGCACAGCCGATGCCTTAGTGCCTAACAACTGGGGGCTTTGGTTTGGTGTCTGTTATAAACAACACTGCAGCGGACGCCTCCACACTTCTCACTCAGCTTCTCCGACGTCTGCTAAGGATGAAGTCCCCCAGGAACAGGGAGCAGGGACAGACTTCCTCAACAGGCGTGCGTTAGAGCTTTAATGAAAGGGACACGAGAGAGGAGGGGCCGGCAGAGGCCTCTGCCTGGCTCCCTGCGCCTGGCCCCCTGCGCACCGGCTCCTTGTGCACCGGCTCCTTGTGCCCGGCCCCCTGTGCCCAGCTCTCTGTGCCCAGCCCCCTGCGCCCGGCCCCCTGTGCACTGGCTCCTTGTGCACCGGCTCCTTGTGCCCAGCCCCTGTGCCCGGCCCCGCCCCACGCCATCGGTCTCTCACGGGCTGCTTACCAGCTCATTCCTCTCGTCTGCGAGGAGGGTATTTCTGTCTTCCAGCTTCCGAATCACCGAGTTCAGTTCGGCAATTTTTAGCTGAAATCGCCTCACATCTCGCTCATCCATATGTTGGTCCTAAAAAAATTCAAGACACAAAATGCTTTGAAGAAGCTTAATGACTCAAAGCACTCTTCAGAACCGCCCTGGGAAATTCACGCCAGGACATAGCAGGTGAGGTCCTTATTCAAAGACGGATAAACCCCCGGGCCGCCACCCCCTTCCTGCAGGACGCTGCTGGAAGATGTCATCTCCAGGTGCCCGAGACTTCAACTCCCGGGACCTCACCACCCAGCCCTGCCCGCCCTGGCACCTCCTCCAGAGGCTCCTCCCACCCCCACCCCCCCACCACCGCCAGCTTGGCCAGCACCTTCCCCCAAGCTCACACTGACACGGAAACACCGCTGCCCCGTACGGTGGCCGGCACACGGCATTGGCAATGAGTGCGTGCGTGAGCGAGGGCTGCCTCGGCCTCGCCGTGCCCGTCAGTAGCCAGCTGCGGCCCCTTGGCCTTGCCCTGGCCAAGCTCTGATTGGAACTCACTCCCCGTCCCGCCATGCCCTTCTCTGTCGAGCCCCAAGGCCACAGGAGGCAGAGGCGGCCAGCGCCTCACCCCTGCCTGCCCGAGCCCAGCACAGGCCTGGCTCACAGGGAGTGCCCGTCAGCTGGGGAGGGAGAGGATACAGGAGGGGGACAGGACAGACTGACGGGGAGGGGGGGGAGGCAGGTGGTGGAGAAGGGCAGTGACGGCCAAGGGGAAGGCAGGCGGTGGAGAAGGGCAGTGACGGTCAGCTGCGCTCACCTGGCCGCCCATGAGCTCCGCCATGTCCCCGATGCCGGGCGGGAGCTCTCTCTTTGGGCTGCTGTGGTGTCGCTCGGCCTCCTTGACCTGCACCAGCTGCTCGTCCAGGGCCTCCTTCTGCAGAAGCAGCCTCTGGGTCTGGCCGGCCTGCACGCCGAGCTCCTTCTCCAGGGCCAGGATCACACGGTCCTTCCCTTTGATCTCGTCCATCTGCAGGAGACGGAGACAGCAGGCAGCGGGCGTGCGCGGCCCAGGAGACGGCTCCCACACCCGGGGCCGTGGGCCGGGGACTGGAAAGGCAGTCCCAGCACTGGGACGCAGGGCAGCTGGGCGCGCAGCCCGGGAGGTGCTGCTCCCCGCTCCCAGAGGACACAGGACCCACGGAGCCAACCCGAACCGTACCACGGGGACTCGTGCACGCCCGCGCCCCTCTCCCCCAGTGAAGTCGAGGATGCCGGCCCCCGGCCCCCGGCCCCCAGCCCTGCCCTGTGCCTCGCAGCCAACCTTCTCTGCAGTGCTGGCTGCTCCCGCGCCGCCAGGCCCCTGGCCCCCTCTCACTCACCACCACACAGCCCTGGCTCGGGTCGCCCACCTCCTGAGCCCACACCGACTGACCGGACGACCGGCTGTCCTCCCGCCCTGCCCTGTCCCTGGTGTGACACCGTCTCCCACTCCTCGTGTCGTGAACTCCTCCCAACCCCACACAGTGGCACTGAGACACCGTTGCACACACGTCTTGCTCTGGCTGCCGCCGAAACCTGGAGCTCCAAGGCCTGGGCCTCGTCGCCCTGTGTCCCTCCCCCAGGTGGCCGCGGCCCCACAGCACGGGCACCCCCACACGCAGCTGACTTGCCCCCGAGCCTCACTTCTCCCCAAGCTCCAAAATCACAGAACCAATGGGAAGCTCGACCTCTCTGCCCAGATCTCCGAGACCTGTGGGTGGATCTGAACTTCCGCCTCCACCTGCCCGGCCCCCTCCTTACCCAGAATTCCCTGAAGCGTGTGCCAGACAGAATCAAGGGAACCAGGTGACAGGGAAACCGGCTGAGAGGGCAGGCTAAGCCCCAAGCCACCCCTCCAACTTCTGGACACAAAGGCAGTGGTCAGGGGCTGCTCTAGGCTGAGTGAGGCCCCCCTAGTCCACAGCTTATGGGAAACTGGGCCGTCGCAGATACAATTAGCTAAGGGAAGGGTGGGCCTGAGGACTGGCATCCTTCCAGGAAGGGAGGCCCCAGGCCGACAGAGGCGCTGGACCATGCCGGCCAAGTCCTCCATGTCCAGGCCCAGGGGTGGAGCAGGCCTGGAGGGGCCTCCCCAGCGCGGCCCCGCCCACAGAACTGGAGTGCACACGCTCCGCTGTCTTGAGGCCACCTGGGTGGCAGTGGCCGATTAAGACACCAACAGACAACCGAGGATCGAAAGGGAAAATCTTCCAGGACCTAGAGTTTCGTTAACTGACACGGCTCACAGCACCCTCAGCCACAGTCCCGGCTCTGCCTTCGCGGGATTTAGGGGCAGGTTCTGCTTGGGGTGAGGGGCACGGAGAAGCGCCAAGCACAGCGCTCGGGCCTCGGGAAGCAGGTGTTGGCCAAACGCCCGGTGGGCACAGGCCGGGGCCTGCTCCCAGGCACCTTGCGAGGGGACGTCACCAGGCACGGTCTCACCCACTCGGTGGGAGTGACAGCCACATGACGCACACCAGGGCGTTGCAGAGGGAGGAGCGCCAGCCCTGGGTGGGGGCTCAAGACCGAGCCCCCAGGTCAGGTTGCTTCTCCTCGTGTCTCAAATAGGAACATCCACCCAGCGTTGGCTGTGGGACGGACGAGGACAGGACACACACACTGGCCAGGGGTGCGGCCACTGAGCCCTGCCTGCCCGGCTTCTGCCTTGGACTCTGCCACTGACTGGCTCCAGAACCCTGGTCATGCGACCTTAGTTCTTCCCAGGCCTCAGTTTCCCCATCTGTGAAATGGTGACAAGCACATAACACACAGAACTGCTGTGCGGATTAAATGCATGTCTGGCACACAGTAGGTATTCAGTAAAGGCACCAATATTTGCCTCATTAAGTAATAGTTCCTATTCCCCCTGGACCCATCGGTGTGAGGTATCAGATGCTGAGTCAATGAGATGAATGGTGGGTTGGTCCCAGCCATGGCCCACGGAATGTTGTGCGCTTACTTTTGTTTAAGATTTTATTTATTTATTTGAAAGTCAGAGCTACACACACAGAGAAGGAGACAGAGAGAGGTCTTCCATCCATTGGTTCCTCCCCAGATGGCTGCAATGGCCAGAGCTGCGCCAATCCAAAGCCAGGAGCCAGGAGCTTCTTCTGGGTTTCCCACATGGGTGCAGGGGCCCAAGCACTTGGGCCATCCTCCACTGCTTTCCCAGGCCACAGCAGAGAGCTGGATCGGAAGAGGAGCAGCCGGGACATGAACCAGTGCCCATATGGGATGGCGGCGCTGCAGGCAGCGGCTTTACCCACTACACCACAGCGCTGGCCCCACTGTGCACTAACCACAGTGCCATTGATCCTCATCTGGGAAGAACCCTCGCTGACATAAGCAAGTTGAGGATTTTGAGATGAGATCATCTTTGAATTAACCAGTTGGGCCCCAAACCTAGTGACAAACGTCTTTATAGACAGCAAAGGACAGACAGACGAAGACACACGGGGAGGCGGCCATGTGAAGTCAGAGACTGCAGCGATGCAGCCACAAGCCAAGGAATTCGTGGAGACCCCAGGAGCTGGGAGAGGCTGCAGGGACCCCCACCCACAGCCTCGGGGGCAGGCGGAAGCGGCTGCACGGACCCCCACCTGCAGTCAGGAGCAGGCGGAACTGGGCTGCCACCTTGACTGAGGACTGTTGGCCTCCACTACCACAAAGGAATAAACTGGTTCCTTGCTGGGGCAGCCACAGGACGCGGCTGCCGTCACACCGTGGGCCCCGGCCCCTCACCGCCTGCTGCTCTTACCCCTACACCCCGGAGCCTGCGTGCAGATGTTCCGCCACAGCACAGCAGGCCAGCGAGGAGCCCTGCTCTGGCTCCAGCTGCTGAGTGACGGTGGGCGGACAGACGCCCCAGCTGCTGAGTGACGGTGGGCTGGCTGGCCCCCTCCTACACTCAGCCGCAGTCCCTGTCAAGTGCAGACGCCGACAAGACCTCAGGGCCTCCTCGTCGGGTTGCTGGGGAGCGTCAGCCGCACCTGGAAAGAGCTCAGCACAGTGCCCGCTGCCACGCAAGCAGTGCGTTTGCGCCAGCTGCCCGATTCATCTCACTCGGCTCCTGGCAACACTCACCTGTGCATGTGAGAGGCAGAGCACTGAACACGAAGAGCACACAGCTGAGGCTCGACACAGGAACTGGCAGCCCGAGTGCCACGCTTCAGACAAGCTCCTGGGGTCACCAGCCTCTGAAGACACAGGTGCTCTGTACTCCCAGGAGACCCTCCTGGGCCCCAGCAGTGGCCCTCATGGGCAGCTGCCCCCTGGCGCCTGTGGATTTGGGGGTCTCCTCAGGCCAAATCCTCACGCAGCTAAGGGAGGAGCCCAGAACCCTGAGTGCCGCTGCCCCTGCCGGCCGTAACCGCCTGTGCTCTCTGACCAGCCCGCGAGGCACATGCTGGAGCATGCAGAGGCCTCAAAGTCTGCTTGCTTTTTAATGCAAGCCAGCAGCCAGGACAGGAAACAGGCGGCCACCTCCCAGCTCTGCCCTAGGAATGACTCAGGCCAAACAGGTGACGATGGGGAAACGGGCCCTTGTTCCTTCCAGCCCTTCCCGAGTGGGCCGCCTGAGAACACAGCACACACCCCGAGGCTGCAGGCAGTGGACGGAACAGTCACCGCGACGCTGGGTGCTTGGCACATTTGACTTCTTTCTTTGACAGGGAGTGAGGCAGAGAAAGAGACGGGCAGACAGAAACAGCTTCTGTGTGCTGGCTCATTCACCCCCCTCCCCCCGTGCTTGCAATGGCCAGGGCTGGACCAGGCCAAAGCCAGGAGCTGGGGACTCCATCCAGGTCTCCCCTGTGGGGGGCACCACCCACCGCCTCCCAGTTCTACATTAGACAGGCAGAGTGGACAGTGAGAGAGAGAGGCAGAGAGAAAGGTCTTCCTTTGCCGTTGGTTCACCCTCCAATGGCTGCCGCGGACGGCGCGCTGCGGCCGGCGCACCGCGCTCATCCGATGGCAGGAGCCAGGTGCTAGGTGCTTTTTCCTGGTCTCCCATGGGGTGCAGGGCCCAAGCACCTGGGCCATCCTCCACTGCACTCCCGGGCCACAGCAGAGGGCTGTCCTGGAAGAGGGGCAACCGGGACAGAATCCGGCGCCCCGACCAGGACTAGAACCCGGTGTGCTGGCGCCGCAAGGCGGAGGATTAGCCTGTTGAGCCACGGCCCTGGGATGCAGGTATCTTAACTGGCAGCTTTAATCACCGGGCTCAACACCTGCTCGCCCCCTCCCCCCTACTTGGCTACATTTTCAATTACACCCAATCACTCTCCTGCATAGAGGCACAGGTGGGGGTGGGGGGCGGCTTCCCCCGTTGTAGCTCTGAAATTTCTCCTGCTGGAGGAACACATTTTACAAGTGTCCTATCACAGAAACTGCGCACCGCCGTTGGGGGCGTGGCTACTCAGAGGCTCAGACAGTGAACACCTTGCCCAGGGCCACAGAGCACACAGGCAGGGTGTCCAGAATCAAATCCATTATGTGGGGCCGGCGCTGTGGCACAGCGGGTTAACGCCCTGGCCTGAAGCGCCAGCATCCCCTGTGGGCGCCGGTTCTAGTCCCGGCTGCTCCACTTCCGATCCAGCTCTCTGCTGTGGTCTTGGAAAGCAGTGGAAGATGGTACAAGTCCTTGGGCCCCTGCACCCACGTGGGAGACCCGGAGGAAGCTCCAGATTGGCACAGCTCTGGCCATCTGGGGAGTGAACCAGCGGATGGAAGACCTTTCTCTCTGTCTCTACCTCTCTCTGTAACTCTTTCAAATAAATAAAATAAATCTTTTTTTTAAAAAATCCCTTATGTGATAACATTCTCCCGAACACAGGCGCACCCACACACATGTGCACCCACACGCATGTACACATACATACACAGACAGGCTCACGCTCCCACGCCAAGAACAGGGCAGCTGGAGAACACTTCCCAGAAGTCCGTGTTGGTGAACATTCAGACCGGCTAGAAATGAAAACCCTCAACGCAACGCGTCTCTCCTGCCATCCTTGGTCTGGCTTCTCTGCACTGTGTCTGCCACTGACTGGGTGATCCAGTCCAGAGCTAGACCCCTGGACAGGGGCTCCCAAAGGACACTGCGGGTGGGTGTCCAGCACAGAGGTGCCGGCACCACTGGGACAGCTACGTCCTAGTGCCAGTTCTGGTTCCACTTCCTATCCCAGCTTCCTGCTAAGGTGCACCCTGGGGGCAGCAGGTGCAGCTCAAGTGCTTGGGTCTCTGCACCCTTGCGAGAGACCTGGATGGTTTTCAACTCCTGCTCCCGGACTAGCCCAGCCCTGGTATTTGCAGGATCTAGGGAATGAACCAGCAGATAGGAGATCTCTGTCTCTTTCAAGTCAAATAGAAACTTCAGGGGGCCGGCACTGTGGCGCAGTGGGTTAGCACTCTGGCCTGGAGCGCCGGCATCCCATATGGGCTCCGGTTCAAGTCCCAGCTGCTCCACTTCTGATCCAGCTCTCTGCTATGGCCTGGGAAAGCAGTAGAAGTTGGCCCAAGCCCTGGGGCCCCTGCACCCATGTGGGAGACCCAGAAGAAGCTCCTGGCTCCTGGCTTCAGATCAGCACAACTCTGGCCATTGCGGCCAATTGGAGAGTGAACCAGCGGATGGAAGACCTCTCTCTCTCTCTCTCTCTCTCTCTGCCTCTCCTCTCTCTGTGTAACTCTGACTTTCAAATAAATAAATAAATCTTTAAAATAAATAAAAAGAAACTTCAGGGCCAGTGTGTGGCATGACACCAGCAAGCCATATTGGGCCGCTGGTTCCGGTCCCGGCTACTGCATTTCTGATCCAGCCTCCAGGTAACATGCCGAGGAAATCAGCAAATGATGGCCCGAGTCCCTGGGACCCTTCCACCCACGTGGGAGACGAGAATGGAGCCCAGCCTTGACCCTGGGAGTGAACCAGCAGATGAAAGCTGTCTCCCTGCTGTCACTCAGCCTTTCAAATAAATAAATACTTAAAATAAATAAGCAAATGAAAATTTTAAGTATAAAAAATGAACAGTTACTACTGACAGCAGGAACCAGGCTGAGAACACAGCTCAACCCCCAACGGGAGGACTCAGCAGCCAGTGTGGCGAGTGCAGAGACGGACAGCCGGGGCCCTGTGCACAGAGCCCTGACGCTGGGCCTGGGGGGACGATCCCGGCCCCCTCCCACCATGTCCTTGAACTCCCAGGGCCTGATGTCTCCTGCACTGCGATTTCTTCCTCTTCCTCTGTCTCCCACAGCTGTGCTGTTTAAAAACCAGATTTACCTCTTGTTACAAAAAGCATACACAGTCAGCGGAAAATGAACAAAACCAAGGACAGAAATGCAGACGGAAACCTCCGGTGAGGCGGCTCTGCCACCCTCACCACCTCCCAGGGCTGCAGAAAGTGACAAAGTGACACCCCCTGCAGCCAGCTTGCCTGCTGGCCAGCAGTAACGCAGCTCGCAGGGGAGCAGGCTGAGACAGGGAGAAGGGGACACCCAGGCCTCAGCCCTCCTGGAGCCGCCAGACCAGAGCCCCGTGGTTTTCAGTCACTTGAGCCAGTCGGCTTCCTTGTTTAACTTAATTGTACTGGGCATCTGTCCATTGCAACCCAAAGAGCTGCAGGAAGAGGGTCTTTCCGTGCCCTGCCAGGATCCCCCAAGGAGGTCCCCTGCCCGCGCCTGGCCTCTGTCCACCCCAGCCTCCCCAGCAGCTCCCGTTCATGGAGCTGAGCCACCCACATCTCGAGGGCAGAGTACTCGGCCTCCCCTCCTCCTCCTCTGCCTGGGACAGTGCAAGTCAGGCCACAGGAACTGCACCTGCTTGAGAGTCAGCGTCCCCTCCCAGGCACTGCCGCCGAGTGTAGGCAGAGCACAAGAAGTCAGAATGTCATCTGGCTCCTACGAAAAATGCTTCCTAACCTAGCCTTCAGGGCTTCTAAAGGCGACCTCTTCCTCTCCTGACACTTCCTCCCGCCCTTCCCGCTTCAGAACCGACGTGCAAGCCAACAGGGTGCTTCCAAGGGCCCTTGGGAATCCCCGTACTGCCAGGAAGTTACGTCCCTTTTCACTTCGGATGTTTCTGTCGACGTAGAGACGGGGCATGCATGGCTCCAGCAGAGAATGCGGTGAATTCTGGCATGTCCGGGCAGTCCACTCTGCAGGGACCACTGCGTCAGAGCCACGCTCCCTCACTGCAGGGGTCTGGCGTGATGTGACCTCAGTTGCCATGGGAACAAGCTCAGCAGACACAGCTTGCTTGGCTGTATCTCAGGGACCGCCTGTCACGTGCACACCGGACACAGCACCGCCAGGGTCCACTCGTGACCTGTCCCCAGTGCTAAGAGGGCTCCCGGCGCCTGCTCCCCAGAGGCCATCTGTCTCCTTACTCCTGGCACCACGGATGAGCTCTGCCCGTCTTAGACCCATGGCAATGGAGCCATACTGCAGGTGGGTTCTCTGCCCATCTCCTCGGGCCACGCTCCGGCGTCTGGTCTCTGGGATGATCTGTGTTCTCATGTGCAGCACAAATCCAGCTGTTCGCACGGTTCTGAGAGTCCACTGGACACAGCATCCATCCCGGGCTCATGCTCCCTGGTCACACCCGCCTGTCCTCACACCTGAATCCGCTCTGACGACACGTCTTTTCATCAGCTTAGCCCATTTACGTTTAACGCAGCTACCGAAAGGCTGTGTCGCGTTCAGCCATCCCAGCCACCTTTTTCTATGCGTCTCCTCTGGTCTCCTCCCTCTGGCTGCTTGCCTACCTCCTCTGCATGCACACGTGATTTTTGGCATGAAATTTTACTTCCTCCACAAGCTTTTAGGCTGTGCCTCTTTGCTATTTTTCCATCCTTGATTTCTCACGGTCTCCTGGAATTAACCTCAAGGCACCAGACCAGCTCCAAGGTGAGGACTTCCATAATCCCACCTACAGACACACCCTCAGCTCTGTCCTTGGTGCTGTTTTTTTACATTTTACTTCTGCAGATGATATAAATCCAATAATAGTGTTATTATTTTTAATAGTCACTTGTGTTTTATTTTTTAAAAAAAGATTAATTTATTTGAAAGTCAGATTTACACAGGGAGAGATGAAGAGGCAGAGAGAGAGAGGTCTTCCATTGGATGGCTCACTCCCCAACTGGCCACAACAGCTGGAATTGTGCTGATCAGAAGCCAGGAGCAGGAGCTTCTTCCAGGTTTCTCACATGGGTGCAGGGGCCCCAGGGCTTGGGCCAACTTCTACTGCTTTCCCAGGCCATAGCAGAGAGCTGGATCAGAAGTGGAGCAGCCGGGTCCCAAACCGGGGCCCATATGGGATGCCAGCACTGCAGGTGGTGGGCTTACCCGCTACGCCCCAGCGCCGGCCCTATCACTTGTGTTTCAGATAAAGTAACAGGGCCAGCCCCGTCTGTTCACCCTCTCTCGTGTTCTCCGCCCGTTCTCTGTCTGCCTGGTCCTCCTCCACCTCAGGAGCTTCCTCTGGAATTTCTGGAAACACAGGCTCTCACAACAAACTGGCTTAGCTTCCATTTTACTGAAAATCTTTTTATTTCACCCTTATTTTTCAGAGAGTACTCTGGCCGGATGTGGAACTTTGAGTTGACAGGGTCTTCTGTTTTGTTTTGTGGCGCTTTATGAATGGGATAACAGAGGAGAGTCCCAGCGGCTTCACGCCCTTGACATTTCTTACCACGCTAGCCTTCTTCGTGGGACACTGGTAGCAGTGGGAATCTATGTCGTCATGTGGCAGTTTTCTTCTTATGTCTACAGGCTACTTTTTTTTAGAAAGATTTTATTTAATAAATATGAATTTCATAGGTACAGCTTTAGAAATATAGCAGTTCTTCCCCCCATACCCGCCCTCCCATCCCCACTTCTGTCCCACCTCCAACTCCCTCTCCCATCCCATTCTTCCTTAAGATTCATTTTTTTTTTGACAGGCAGAGTGGACAGTGAAAGAGAGAGAGACAGAGAGAAAGGTCTTCCTTTTGCAGTTGGTTCACCCTCCAATGGCCGCCACGGCCAGCGTGCTGCGGCCGGCGCACTGCACTGATCCGAAGCCAGGAGCCAGGTGCTTCTCCTGGTCTCCCATGGGGTGCAGGGCTCAAGCATTTGGGCCATCCTCCACTGCACTCCCTGGCCACAGCAGAGAGCTGGCCTGGAAGAGGGGCAACCGAGACAGAATCCGGTGCCCCGACCGGGACTAGAACCTGGTGTGCTGGCGCTGCAAGGCGGAGGATTAGCCTGGTGAGTCGCAGCACCGGCCCAAGATTCATTTTTTATTATCTTTATATACAGAAGACCAACTCTATACTGTGTAAATATTTTAACAGTTTGCACCCAAAGTATAAAGTACTATTTGAATATTAGCTTTACTGTTAATTCTCATTTTACAACTCACTCAGGACAGAGGTCCTACATGGGGAGCAACTGCACAGTGACTCCTGTTGTTGATTTAACAATTGACACTCTTATTTATGATGTCAGTAATCACCAGAGGCTCTTGTCATGAGCTGCCAAGGCTATGGAAGCCTCTTGAGTTCACAAACTCTGACCTTATTTAGACAAGGCCATAGTCAAAGTGGAAGTTCTCTCCTCCCTTCAGAGAAAGGTACCTCCTTCTTTGATGGCCCATTCTTTCCGTTGGGATCTCACTCACAGAGATCTTTCATGTAGGACATTTTTTGCCACAGGGTCTTGGTTTTCCATGCCTGAGATGCTTTCATGGGCTTTTTAGCCAGATCCAAATGCCTTAAGGGCTGATTCTGAGGCCAGAGTGCTGTTTAGGGCATCTGTCATCTTATAAGTCTGCTGTGTATCCCAATTCCCATGTTGGGTCTTTCTCTCCTTTTTAATTCTATCAGTATTAGCTGACACTTGATCTTATTTATTTGATCCTTTTGACACTTATCCTATCTATATGATCAGTTACTGTAACATGGCATTGGTACCTGCTAACTTAATGGGATTTGGAGTCCCATGGCAAGTTTTTAGCTTTATTCTTAGGTGTAAGTCTGTGGGAATGTGTGCCAAACTGAACATCTCCTCCCTCTCTTATTCCCACTCTTTTTTACAGGGACCAATTTTCAATTGGATTTAAACACCTATGAATAATTCTGTGTTAAGAGTTGAACCAATGGTATTAAGTAGAAAAAAGAAAATGCTAAAAAGAATAAAACAGTAAGTTGTTCCTCGACAGTCAGGACAAGGGCTGATTAAGTCACTGTTTCTCATAGCGTCAGTTTCACTTCAACAGGTTTCCTTTAAGTGCTCAGTTGTCACAGATTAGGGAGAACATGTGATATTTGTCCCTTTGGAACTGGCTTATTGCACTCAGCATGATGTGTTCCAGATTTATCCATTTTGTTGCAAATGACTGAATTTCAGGTTTTTTTTTTTTTTTTACTGCTGTGTAGTATTCCATAGAGTACATATCCCATAATTTCTTTATCTAGTCTTCCTTTGATGGGCATTTAGGTTGATTCCATATCTTAGCTATTGTGAATGGAGCTACAATAAACATGGAGATGCAGACAGCTCTTTTATTTGTCAATTTCATTTTCCTTGGGTAAATTCCAAAGAGTGGGATGGCTGGGTCATATGTTAGGACTATATTTAGATTTCTGAGAAATCCAAACTGTTTTCCATAGTGGTTTTACCAGTTTGCATTCCCCCCAACAGTAGATTAGGGTACCTTTTTCCCCACATCCTTACCAGCATCTGTTGTTGATTTCTGTATGAAAGCCATTCTAACTGGGGTGAGGTGAAACCTCATTGTGGTTTTGATTTGCATTTCCCTGATTGCTAGTGATCCTTAGCATTTTTTCATGTGTCTGTTGGCCATTTGGATTTCCTCTTTGGAAAACTGTCTCTTTAAGTCCTTGGCCCATCTCTTAAGTGGGTTGTTTTTTTGTTGTTGTGAAGTTCCTTGATCTCTTTGTAGATTCTGGTTATTAATCCTTTACCCATTGCATAATATGCAAATATTTCCTCCCATTCCGTCGGTTGCCTCTTCACTTTCCTATTTCTTTTGCCATATAGAAGCTTCTCAGCTTGATATGATCCCAATTGTGAATCTTGGCTTTGGCTGCCTGTGCCTCTGGGGTCTTTCTCAAGAAGTCTTCGCCCGTGCCTGTATCTTGCAGGGTTTCTCTGATGATCTCTAATAATTTGATGGTGTCAGGTCGTAGATTTAGGTCTTTAATCCATGTTGAGTGGATTTTTGTGTAAGGTGTAAGGCAGGGGTCTTGCTTCATGATTCTGCACGTGGAAATCCAGTTTTCCCAGCACCATTTGTTGAAGAGACTGTCCTTGCTCCAGGGATTGGTTTTAGCTCCTTGATCAAATGTAAGTTGGTTGTAGATGTTTGGATTGATTTCTGGTGTTTCTATTCTATTCCACTGGCCTATCCATCTGATTTTGTACCAGTATACAGGTTACTTTTTAACGTAAATAAAGATCCACAATTAAGCTTCTATCAACGCTTCTATCAACATTTCACAGACTTCCAACTGCCATTACTTTAAGCGCTTTTAGGTATACTCGCTCTATCATGAAGTCTACCAATTCTCTGCCAGGTGATGCAATCACCCAGTAAGATCCCTCAGCCCCGTCTGTAGCTGATCCCCGTTCAACACTGATCTTCCTAACCTGTGTCCACAGACTGGATTGCTGGCACACACGTGGACTCCCCGTGCGGGCTGTGTGTGCCCGGCTTCTATCCTTCAGCGTGACGGTTTTAAGGCTCTTCCACATGGCCACACTCCCTCTTGTGGACAACACCGTGTTGTACCCACGCACTGGCTGATGGACACCTGGGTGACTCCCGCTGCCATGCTCACTCGTGCATAGGTCTGCACACAGACACGCATCCGCACTTCTCCTAGAGACAGCTGGAGTGGGACTGCTGAGTCGGGACGTAAATTCACGTTTGCCTTTGTAAGACACTGCCGAACCGTTTGTCCAGAGTGGCCGCACCATCCGACAATCCCAGCAACAATGGATAAGGGTTCCCAGTGCTCTGCATCCTAGCCAACACTTGCAACTGTCTGGTTTTTCAAAAACCACAGTCACATTGGAGAACCCAAGATGCCGCCAGGTTGTGACTTTGATCTGTGCTCCGGGGGGGGGGGGGGATAAGGAGGTTGGGCACCTTTCACACCCATCAGCTGCTTACTGCCTGAGTTACTCTCCTCACTGCTACAGCCGCCTGTGTGTGGTCCATCCCCTGCAAACATCTTCTCACTCTGCCGCTGGCCCTCTGCACTCCTGTTGCTATCTTTCAAGGAACAGAAGTTCTTTAACGTCCAATGTACAAAGGGTTCTTTTTTAAGTGTTTATTGTCATTTATTTGGAAGACAGAGCAGCACAGAGGGTGACAGACAAGGAGCTTTCACCTGGTGGTTCACTCTCCAAATGCCGGCGACAGCCGGGGCCGAGCCACGCCAAAGCCAGGAGCCGGGAATTCCACACGTGTCAGAGACATGGGTGGCAGGGAACCAAGTACCGAGTCCCCACCTGCTGCCCCCCAGGCACCAGCAGCAGAGGTGAAGGCAGGAGTCCAAGCACCGCCAGCAGTGGCTTAACCCTCCCAACACCATGCCCGCCCCAAATCTCGTCTGAACAGTGCGTTTACGCAAACAGTGCCGCTGTGACCTTCAGGTCAGGGTCGTACCCTCAGCTTTCTGCTAGCAGCTTTGGATTACACTCCGTGGCTGTTCTGACAGAGGACTAACAGTCCCACTTTGCCTTGTTTTTCCTTACAGAGGCCCAACTGTTCTGGAAGGCCGCCCTTCCCCTCCTGAACCAAGTGGCTGCATGCACCCACGTCTGCGTCTGCGCCCTCCGACCCCTGACCACCTGCCCTCAGCCTCACTGTAGCTCTGGAGTAACGCTGGGACAGGTTCTATGAGATTGCCAATTATTTTCTTCAAGATTGTGACTCCAGGGGCCGGTGCTCTGACGCAGTGGGTTAATGCCCTGGCCTGAAGCACCAGTATCCCATACGGGCGCCGGTTTGAGACCCAACTGCTCCACTTCTGATCCAGCTCTCTGCTATGGCCTGGGAAAGCAGTAGAAGATGGCCCAAGTGCTTGGGCCCCTGCATCCTCGTGGGAGACCCAGAAGCAGCTCCTGGATCCTGGCTTCAGATCGGCACAGTTCCAGCCATTGAGATCAACTGGGGAGGGAACCATCGGATGGAAGACCTCCTCCCCCTCCCCCTCCCCCCCTCTTCTCCTGTGTAACTCTTTCAAATAAATAAATAAATCTTCTAAAAAAAAAGATTGTAACTCCAGATTCTTTCAATTTTGTATCAAATATGGGATCTGCTCACAAGGTCCACCACAAGAGGTCTGCTGGGATTCCGGTAGGGACTGCACTGGTCCTAGCTATAGATCAATTATGGAGGAACTGATACTTAAACTAAGTCTCCTCATCTATGAAAATAACCCGTCTCCATTTATTCAGGTCTCTTCATTTTTATTTATTTCAAAGGCAGAGAGAGAGAGAGAGAGAGAAAGAGAGAGAGAGAGAGAGAGAGAGAGAGAGAGACAGAGAGAGAGAGAGAGAGAGAGAATGAGAATGAATGAGCATATCTGATATTCTGGCCTACTCCCCAAATGCCCACTATGGCTAAGGCTGAGCCAAGACAGATCTGGGAGCCAGGAAGCTAATCCAGGTCTCCCACATGGGTGGCAGGGACCCAAGCACCTGTGTCCCCGGGGACACACTGAGAGGACGCTGAATTGGGAGAGGAGCAGGACACAGCGTGCAGGCATCCTAACCAGCCTCTTAACCACCACGCCGAACACCTGCCCTCTTATCCTAGCAGGGCGTTGTGGTGTTCAGGGTAGAAGTCTTGCATAACCTTCACTGGGTTTACTTCTAGGCATTTGAATTTTCTGGTGCTCTAAAATTTTAATTTTCCAGTTGCTCATTGCTAATATACAGAAATACTATGTCTGTGTATCTACTGCATACCTAGAGACTCTGAAAAATTCGTGTATTTTGCATCATACAAATAATTTGTATATACAAATAATAACTGTATTAAAATTCGTAATTTTAAGAATCTGTAGTATCTTGTCGTGGTCTGAGTGTGCCTCCCCCCACCCAGCAGCCAACGCGATAGTGTTACGAGGTGGGTCCTTGGCAGGCTCCTTCATCAGGAGGCGGAGCCCTCGTGAACAGGACAGTGGCCTTACGAGGGGAGCTGCCCGCTCCCTTGCCGTCCCTCCCTTCCCCCTCGCAAGGACTCAGCACTCAAGGCACCATCCTGGAAGCAGAGACAGGGCCCTCAGGAGACACTAAGCCCACTGGTACCTTCATGTCGGACATCTTAGCATCCAGAACTAAAACAGATTTCTGTTGTTTAGCAATGCCCCAGGCTCTGACATCTTGTTACAGCAACAGGAATTGACTGAGACGGTCTCCTGGGTTTTCTACTCCACAAGCACACATCTCAAAGCAACGAGCTTACCTTTCCTTCCAGGCTTTACAATTTTTCTCTCTGATGCCTCTTGTATCTGACATCCCAGCTAGCGCAGTGCTGAACAGAAGTGGCGACAGCAGTCATTTTGTTTTGTCCTTGAACTACGTGGATATATTCAATATTCCATCACTATGCACACTGTTAGTTTATTTGAAAGCTCAAGATCTTTCCTCCACTGGCTCACGCCCCAGATGCCCACAACAGCTAGAGCTGGGCCAGGCTGAAGCCAGGAGCCTGCGACTCAATCTCAGTCTCCTGTGTGGGTGGCAGGGGCCCAAGAACTTGAGTCATCTGCTGCTGCCTCCCAGGGTGCACACTGGCAGGAAGCTGGATCAGAAGTGCAGCAGCCAGGACTTGAACCAGGTGCCCTGATATGAGATGTGGTTATCCCAAGCAATGTCTTAACTGCTGAACCAAATGCTCACCCAAGTAGACTTTAACACACACACACACACACACACACACACACACACACACATTTATTTGAAAGGCAGACAGATGGGCAGAAATCTGCCACTTGCTGGTTCATTCCCCAAATGCACACAACAGCAGGGGCCGAGAGAGGCCAAAGTCAGGAGGCAGGAATTCAGCCCGGGTGCCTGAGTCTTCAGCTGCTGCCTCCCAGGACTTGAACCCACGATGCAGGTGGACCAGATGGCATCCTCACCCCTGCCCCAAGGCCCACCCCAGCAGGAGGTTCTGAAGGAACAGTTTAGCAGCTCGAGAAACCTCCTTCTGCTCCAGGTCTGCTGAGTTTACGGCATGGAGTTTATCTGATGCTGTTTCCGTATCCTAAAATGCCCACACTGGCGCCTTCTTCCTGCGTTGTATTACCATGTTGAGTCTGATTCACTGAGTATAGACTGTGCCAATGTTGTCATTCCTAGAATAAACCCACTTGGTCACAACTTATCAGGCTTCCCAGACAGTGCTGGACTTGACTTGCTAATATCTCATCAGCACTCTCGTGTCTACATCTGTGAGTGACACCCTTGAATGTCCTCTTACAATAGCGTGGATTCTGGAACCAGGGTTGGAGGGCTACGCTGGCTTTGTCCATGAGCCAGAACGCGCCCCTACTTCTGTGCTCCCCGGAAGAGTCTGGCTAGGCTTGGTCTCATTTCTTCCTTAAATGCGTGGGAGACTGCACCTGCGAAGCCCTGTGGCTCTAGCCGTCTCTTTGTGGGATAATGAATTACAGGCCGAGTTTGTGTCACAGCTTGGGTTCGCTCAGATGTCCACCTGAGTGAGCTTGGTGAGCTGTGCTGGCCCCGGGGGTGTGCCGACTCCGTCCCAGGTTCACGTCAGACCCAACTTCCCAAGGTCTGCAGGAGCAGGGCCCCGCCCCGCTCTCATGTCTCATGTCGCGGCCTCTTTTCCCCTTTGTCAGCGTTCCCAGTTATCAGTCAACCTAACAACGTTAACTAACTTTTGAATGTGTTGGTTTTTTAATTTCAGTAATTCTTACTGTTTGTGATATCCTTCATTCTAACTGCTTAGAGTTTAATATTCTGTTTTTTTTTTTTAATTTCTGCTTAAGATGGGTGCCATTATGTTTGATTTTTAGCATTTCTTCTTTTTGTCCAAGATAGGTTTTGCTCTGAGGATTGGCTGAAGGAAGACCACAGATCTGAAATAGCGCCCACTGGATAAAAGCAGACGGGCCCCTGTATAGAGCAGCACTCCGGCCGCCGGGAGGTGGCCTCCATCACTCCGCTCAGGCTGCTGGACTGCCCTGTTGGAATCTGCTCTACTGTTGTTCATCATTTTTAAGGTATTTTTATTTGAATAGCAGAGTTACAGAGAGAGAGAGGGACAGAGAGATCCTCCATCCACTGGGTCACTCCCCAAATGACCACAACGGCTGGAGCTGGGCCAGATGGAAGCAGGAGCCAGGAGCTTCCTCCGGGTCCCCTACATGGTACAGGGGCCCAAGTACTTGGGCAATTCTCTGCTGCTTTTCCCAGGCATATTAGCAGGGAGCTGGGTCAGAAGTGGAGCAGCCAGGAATTGAACCAGGGTCCATATGGGATGCTGGCGCTGCAGGTGGAGGAGTAACCCACTTTGCCACAGCGTCGGCCCCTATTACGTTTTTTGTCTGCATGTTTCCATCACGTGCAGATGGAGGTGAGTTCACCCTCAACCACAATTGTAAATTTCTCCATTGATCCTTGTAGGGTTTTTTTTAGATTAATTTATTTATCTGAAGAGAAGAAGGACAGCGAGGTATCTACCATCTGGTGGTTCACCCTCCAAATAGAAGCAATGGCCAGGACTCGGCCAGGCCAAAGCCAGGAGCCAAGAGCTCCATCGGGGTCTTCCATGAGGGCCGCAGGGGCCTAAGCGCTCTGGCCATCCTCACCACCTTCCTAGGTGCGTTAGCAGAGAACTGGGTCAGAAGCAGAGAGGCAGGGACCCACACTGGTGCTCCGATTCAGATGCCGGCGCTGCCGGTGGCATCTCTGCTTGGTGTGCCACGATGCCGGCCCCTCTCCTACACACCTTGATGCTATACTAAGGGCTCCCATTGCCCTGAATAGTCGGATTCACCTTAGTACCGCCTTTTGCCCGGGACACTGTCGGAGCCACACCGGCGCCACTGTGGTTAGCGGGGGTGTGGGGTCTCCCTCCCGCGGCTTTGTGCTCAGCCTGACAGCGGGCCTGTGACAACGTGACAGACGTCGCTGTTCTTCCGTGGCCTGAGAACCGCAGCTTACTCCACCTCTCACCTCCCGCACCACGCAGCGCCTAGTCCGACAGGGGCCGGAGAACGCACTGGCTGAGCCTGTGCGCAGGCTGCCGGGGCTCGCGAGGCAGTGGGAGGATTCCCTCTGTCCTTGCACGGGGCTGCCTGCTCTCTGACATCTCCCCAGCGCTCCGTGGACGGCCTGTGGAGCATTGTCCCCGTCGGGGACTCCTCTGGACTCCTCCTGTAGGCCTACCCGGAGAGGTGACGGACAGCTCCACCCCCAGGGCGGAGCGGGCAGCCACTGGTCGGCTAGCGAGGCCTCCCTCCCTCCCTTCGGGATGCGGCCCGCATGGTGCTCACAGCTTCCACAGCTTTGCCCTAGCAGCGCCCACCTCTTACCTGGAGGCGGAGCTCCGCCCACAGCAATTACATAAACCAACCAATGAGCGCCTGGCTTTCTGCTGCCCACAGTCCTGTCCTGCAGCAACCCTCTTACCTATCCGCAGCTTTTCCCCGCGCCGGCGGGGACCTGGCGGAGACCCGCAGTAATGCCCGGGCGGGCGGGGGCGCTGCGCGCGCGGCGGGCAAGGCGCGGGCACGTACCAGCCTGCGGATGTCGCGTTCGCACTCGCGCTTGATGCGGTGCACCTCGTCCTGGTGCGCCTGGTAGGCGGCGCGCAGGTCGGCCGCCTTGGCCTTGTCGGCCTGCACGCAGTTGCTCAGCGCCTCCTCGGCCTGCTTGCGCGCCGACTTGAGCTCCAGGATTTCCTGCTGCAGCCGCAGGCGCTCGTTGTCGAAGGCCCTGCGCGCCTCGTCGCGCGCCTCGGCCAGCAGCGCGGTCTTGACCTTGTCGGCCGCGCCGTCCCGCAGCACGTTCAGCGTGGCCTGCAGCCGCTGCAGCTCGCCCTCCTTGATCTTGGCGGTGCGCGCCGCCTCCTGCTCGTGCTGCCGGATGAGCACCTCGCGCAGCGCCTGCAGCTCCTTGGTCTTCTCCTCGTGCAGCTTGGCCTTGAGCTCCGAGATGTAGGCCGTGTGCCGCCGCTGCTCCTGCTCCCGCTCCAGCTTGGCCTCCTGCAGCCGCTCGCGCAGCTTGCCCACCTGCAGCCAGAGCGTGGAGAGGCGGCGGCGTCAGGGGCAGGGCCGGGGCCACCCCCATCGTCCTGACCCTCCTCCAGGGCCCCCCTTGGACCCTCCCCACTGTGGAATGGCCCCGAGTCTTCCCCTGGACAGGTTGGAGGGCCGAGCCTTGCTGTTCCTTCAACGTGGAGATGCGTGGGCAAGGCCAACCTAACAGCTGTGCAACCCACCAGGCAAAACCATCTCCCACTAGGGCTGAACCCTTGAAACCAGCAACCAATGTCCGTGGAGTTGGAGGGAGGAGGTGCCATCTTGCTGGGTCGCAGAGGCGCTGGGACGCCACCCGCACGAACCTCGCCAGGTCCTGGGAAGGCAGAGACTCTGAGGTGGTTCCAGGGACCTGCCTGAGACCAGGGCTCCCAAGGGGCAGAGGCAGAGCCACACCTCACCCGGGGACGCCTGACCCCGGAGTCTTGCTCTGCAGGCGCCCGGCCGCCAGCCCGCCTGAGTCCATCCATCAGTTATCAAACACCTGACCCACTCCTCCTCAAACGCACCAGGGGGGCTCTGAAGGCTTCCCTCAGCTTTCCCAACACCTCCCGGGGCACCAGTCCCCGGAGAGCTGGGCGGCACTTTCCCCAGGCCACGCTCTTTGTGACACATGGACAGGACAAAGCGGGGCTGGGCGAGCAGTTCTAGCAGGTCACCTGGGGATTGATACACCCTTCCTCACAACGGGGAAGAAGCCAGCTAAACACAGGATCAGCGTCTCCTTACACCCAACACGGCCCCGGAAGCCAGGACAGGCAGCCTCACCCGAGGGCCGGGACCAGAGATGCTCCCTCCCGGATTCAGGGTAACTACCGCACATGGCATCCCCGGCTAGGGTCACAGGCTTCTGAGGCTGCCCTAACCCGTGTGGCCGATGCTGGCGGGGACCTGCACACCTGACATTCACCAGCTCCCACAGCCGCAAGCCAGTTCCTTTACTGAAGGAAAAACGCCCCTAGGGCCGGCGCTGTGGCACAGCGGGTAAAGCCACTGCTGCGGTGCCAGCTCCCTGATGGGCACCAGTTCCAGTCCCGGCTGCTCCACTTCCGGTCCAGCTCTCTGCTGTGGCCTGGGAAAGCAGTGGAAGATGGCCCAAGTCCTTGGGCCTCTGCACCCACGTGGGAGACCAGGAAGAAACTCCTGGCTCCTGGCTTCAGATTGGCCCAGCTCTGGCCGTCGCAGCAATTTGGGGAGTGAAAGAGCATATAAAAGACCTCTCTGTGTCTCTGCCTCTGCGTAACTCTGCATTTCAAATAAATACAAATCTTTAAAAAATTTTTAAATAAACCTACTCTCTATATACATACACATGTATATGTAGACATGTACTTATTATCTAATATGTGCACTTATGCATTATCTGTAATAGAACCTGTGTGTGTGTGTGCACGTTTATGTGTGCACACGTGGGTGTGTGCAGGTGTGAGTATATGTATACACTTCTGGGTGTATGTGCATGTATGAGTATAGGTGTGCTCGGTGGGTAGGTGTACACGTGTGGTTGTATGCATGTGTGAGTATATGTGTACACATGTGGGTATGCACGTGTGAGTGTGTGTGTGCATGTGTGAGTATATTGTGCATGTGTGGGTGTGCACATGTGAGTATATGTGTACACGTGTGGGTGTGCATGTGTGAGTATATTGTGCATGTGTGGGTGTGCGCATGCATGAGTATACGTGTGTGCATGTGTGAGTGTGGGTGTGTACATGTGAGTGTATGTGTGTACAGTGGGTGTGCGTGGGTGTGTGCACATGTGGTATGTGCATGTGTGAGTATATTGTGCACGTGTGGGTTTGCGCATGCATGAGTATACATGTGCACATGTGTAAGTATATGTGTACACATGTGGGTGTGCATGTGTGAGTGTGGGTGTGCACAGTGGGTGTGTTCTATTTCTCTGGAGAACCCTGATTACACAACTCCCCAGAGCCTCAGTTCCCTGTGCTGTGAACCACGGACATCGACGGCTGCGGGATGAGTCTGCTGCTGTGGTCCAGGGCCCTAATCCCAGGTGCACAGACCCCAGCGTGAGGCACAGGCAGGAAAGGGGACGTGGGGAAGGCGAGCAGAGCTGGGGGTGGGCTGGGCTGGTCTGGGGACTGCTCCCTGGGAGGGGCAGAGGGGGCAGCTGAGATGGCCCAGGTGGCACAGGTGTGTATGGCAGACACTGACAGGACAGGCCACAAGAAAGGCCCCTGCCGGCTTCCACCAGGGTCCTGACCCCCATGCAGCCAAGCACAGTGGCGTGCAGAGAGCGCCCGCACCCTCCGGGAGGCTGAGAAGCTCTACCCAAGTCACCCCAGCCTCCAAGCGACTCCCAAGTGAGGAGTCTGTTGGGGGCCTGCCTGAGGCAGGAGGAGCTGGCGTGGGGAAGGGACTTGGAGCAGCACCACGGCATGGCCACTCGGGGAGGGACACGGCCTCGGCCGCTCTCCCTCCATCACGCTGGGTCTCCCTGGCCAGGCCTGCGGCCTGCCCGCCTCGAGCACTTCCTGTCCCACCAGCAGAACGCTCAGCAGGCAGCTCCCAGACGGCCTCTGCGCAGCCTTCGGGGTCCCTGCGGCCCCGCACCGCGGATGCAACGTGCCACAGCACCGCCAGCTCCCTGCACACCTCTGCCCCAGCCTGCACACGGAAAGGGGCAGTTTCTGTCACCTCCAAGCCCCTGTCACCCAGGCATGCGGGGGACCCACTGGACGAACGTGCGAATGGATGAACGAGCACACACGGACGACCTCCGGGGTCCCGTGCTGAGATAACTCCATCCGTGGGGCACTCGTGGTGACTGTAAGACCCCGTACAAGGGACACAAGTGCTCTCGCACCAGCCCATCAGCACGCTGCAGAATCCTCTGGGAACAGAAATCCTCGCGATGGCAGGAGGTCGTGAACATGGCAGCACTGAGAACGGGCGGCTAGGGCACGTCCAAGTGGCAATGTCCTTGTGTCCCCAGGAAGGGGCAGGCTGGGGGACAGGAGGGGTCCCACAGGCCACAGCTGTGCTGGCCTGAAGTTCACGTGCAGGCGTCCCAGCCTCCAGGGCCTCAGGATGTGACTGCGTGGAGCTGTGATTACGGTCAAATGAGGCCATGGGGGGGGGCCCTAATCCTTCCCACCTGTGTCCCTATAGAGGAGGAGACAGGGACACAGCCTTGCACAGCGGGGAAACCATGGACGACACAGGGAGGAGACAAGCCAAGGATCGAGGCCTCGGCAGAACCAGCCCTGCTGCCACCTTGACTCCGGGCGCCAGCCTGCAGGACTGACAGAGGAGAGTTCTGGAATTCATGACCCGCCTGGGGTGCTGCATCAGCACAGCCAACAGCTCACTCAGACTCCCACAGGGCACCTGTCCTCACCCACGCTCCGTCTGCTCACCTGGAGAGCGGTCATGCAAGGTCAGGACCCCCTCCACCACCACCCCCTGGTGGTGACTGCACCACACAGAAATGTCACCCTCCTCAGAGGGAGTGCACGGGACAGGCAGCAGCCTGGCCGTGGCTGTGACTCTCACTCCTCAAACAGCCCCAGGAGGCAGGGGCAGCAGGAGTCCCGTTTACCAGATGGACAGCCCAGCAGGCGGCTCCTGGCTTGTTAGGTGGGGGGGGTGGGGGGTGGAATGGCCCCTGCCGTCTGGCTCAGGGGTGCAGCTTCCTCTGCCACTGAGCCGCCGCTGCTACTTGCAGATGGGCCCTGCCAGCCCCTGCACCCCCGTCTCCCAGCTGTCAGCCCCTCCCAAAGGACCCCCAGCAAGGGGACCCCCCCCCGCCCGAGCAAGGTAGGGCGTGGGTGAGTGTGCACACCAGAAGCCGGGGCTGTGACAGGGGCCTTGCACCAGGCCTGAAGTTCGGGATGCCGGGGAGGGGGGCACCTGCAGAGTCCCAGGCTTCACTGCCTTGCTCCCAGGTCAGGGTGCGGCCATCCTGAGTGAGGGTCCTACCGAGGGCCCAGCCCACTGCCCACCTCTGAAGCGGACCCCACCCTGAGCCCCAGCTCTCACGACAGGGGCACCTGTGCAACGCCTCACACAGTCTCCTCCCACGCTCCTGGTGTAGCAGCCGGGGCCTCCTGGACCAGGCCAGACCCCCACCTCTTCAGATGCCCCCACGAAAGCCCCAACCCCTCCCTCCATCTCTGTGCTCAGCACGGAGGGAGGCTCCTCTTGGGACTCACGTAGCCCCGGCTGGCCCTGACCTCAAAGCCACCCAAGCCAGAGCCAGCCTGCAGCAAGGCCTGTGGCAGTGCCGGGCACCAGACTCGAGTGAGGCCTTCCCTGCACCCATCACCTAGGGTCTCTCTGAGAGCTGTGAGGAGCCCAGTGCAGGAGGAGAACACGGAGGCTCGGCGACTTTAAGTCACTCGCCCAAGACCGTGAGGCCAGCTGGGGCTGAGCTGAGTGCTGAAGCCAGGGCCCTGCGAGTCCAAGGCCTGGACGCCTCCCCATGCCAGGCTGGGCAGGGGGCTGGCTTTAAAAACACTCCCAACAGCAAGCTGGCACCCAGCAGGCACTCTCTTGAACAGCTCCGAGAATCAAACCACTCAGGACACGCGCTAGACCTGTCCCAGGCACCCTGTACAACCCCATCAGGAGGGACTGCTAGGACCCCCTACCCTGCACATTAGGGGGATTAGCACATGGGGAGTGAGCAGCTTGACCAAGCCAAAGCCAGCATGTGGGGGCAGATTCACAGCCAGCAGTCTCTGCACCACCTCTGATACAGTACCCATTAGAAAGAAGGGCAGGTTGAGGCCGGCAGGTGGCACGCCGCCCTCTCCAGGTCGATGCTGTCTGGAGTACCCCCAGCCCACCCTCTTTACATCAGAGCCCCACACCGCCCAGCTTCCCCAGCCCAGCCTCATTGCATCAGAGCCCCACACCGCTCACCTTCCCCAGCCCAGCCTCTTTACATCAGAGCCCCACACCGCCCACCTTGCCCAGCCCAGCCTCTCTGCA
>CM027405.1:2922962-2982918 GCA_015711505.1 Sylvilagus bachmani | reverse complement strand
TCACCGCCCACCTTGCCCAGCCCAGCCTCTCTGCATCAGAGCCCCGCACCGCCCACCTTCCCCAGCCCAGCCTCTCTGCACCGCCCACCTTGCCCAGCCCACCCTCTTTACATCAGAGCCCCACACCGCCCACCTTCCCCAGCCTACCCTCTCTGCATCAGAGCCCCGCACCGCCCACCTTGCCCAGCCCAGCCTCTCTGCACCGCCCACTTTGCCCAGCCCACCCTCTTTGCATCAGAGCCCCGCACCGCCCACCTTGCTTTTCTCCTGCTGGAACTCGATCTGGATGCTGGTCAGCTTGGCCCGCAGCTCTTCGTTGGCCATCTGCACGGCGTCTGTCTCCATCTCGGGCTTCTCGCCCTTGCTCCGTCCTTTCTTGGACATGCTTCCTCCGGGGGGTCCCAAGGGAGAGAGCCTGAGGTTCACGCCCGCCCACCAGAAGGCGTGGCCACCTGCGTCTCTGTGCTAACCAGGCGTGCGGGGCTCACTTCGTCCTCCACGTAAACCACCATCACTTGGGATCCTGGGGGCAGGAGGGAGACCAGGTTAGCGGAGCAGGAAGGCGGGCCTGGCACTCCCCTGACCAGGGGCACCTCTGGGCAGCACCTGTCAACCACGGGACTGACTGGCTAGCTTCTCAAGGTGGGCAGCACCAGACTCCCTTGGAAGTTACAGCAAGCAACTCGGGCGGCTTCAGTCCAGTCCCGCCTTCACCAGGAACGACCCTCAGCACCGACAGACCCCAGTCTGCAAACACCCATGGCCTAAGTCGCCTGGGGTCGATTCCCTGTCCTAGATGTTTACTTACTTCCATCTACTTGAAAAGGAGAGAGACAGCAAGAGGTCTCCATCCAGTGGTCCACTCAATAGCCAGGGCGGGAGTGATGATGATCCTGCATCCTGGATCAGAGTGCCTGGGTTCAAGTCCCAGCTCCACTCGGATTCCTGCCCATGTGCACCCTGGGAGTAGGCAGGTGACACCTCAAGTTCTTGGGTCCCTGATACCCATGTGGGAGACCCGGATGGAGTTCCTGCTTCCTGGCTTTGGCCTGGCTCAGCCCCAGCCATCGTGAGCATTTGGGCAGTGGGCCAGCAGATGGGGTTCTTACCCCCACCCCCATCAAATAAATAAATAAATAGTTTTTTGGAAAAAAAAAAAAAGAGAGAGAGAGAGAAAGAAAACCGAGTCCCTGGGCTCTCCCCAAAACATAAGCAGGTTAAGCTCCCTCCTGCAGTGCCAGCATCCCATGTGGATGCCAGTTCGAGTCCCAGCTGCTCCACTTCCCATCCAGCTCCCTGCTATGGCCTGGAAGGAGCTCCTGGCTCCCGGCTTCGGATCGGCAATGCTCTGGCTGTTTTGGCCACCTAGGGAGTGAACCAGTGGACAGAAGACCTCTATCTCTGTCTCTGTCTCTCTCTCTGCCTCTCTGTAACTCTGCCTTTCAAGTAAATCAGTAAGTCTTTAAAAACAAAAAAAAAAAGAAGAAGAATAGAAAATCATCTGAGCACCTCAATGTGCCACGTCCTGGGACAGGAGCCGGGAGTCCCACCCCATCGTCCTCGGAGGTGAGGAGGTGGGAGGTAGAGGCGCAGAGAGGCTAAGTGAGTGAGTGAAGGCCACACAGCCGGTGAGTGGTGGTGCCGGATTACCTCGCCCAGAGGAAGAGGGCAGAGTGGGGCAGGACAGCACCCCAGCAGGAGGAGTGTCGCCCGGGGCAGACCAGCACCAAGACAGAGGAGACAGAGGAGACAAGAGGAGGAAGTGGAGAGCCAGCGGCTAAAAGAAAAAGTGCTTCCGGAAGGAAGGGTCAAAGAGAGGGCGGCGCCTAAGAGGTCAAGATGAGGACTGGACACTGGACGTTGGATGCAGCCATGGAGTAGGCGAGACTCCAGCTGTGGTGGGGTGAGGTGGCCTCAGGCAGGAGAGGAGACGTGACCCAGAGAAGGACCGAGCAAGGCCTCGCTAACACTAGCAGCTGCAGATGCTCCGTGCGCGTCTGGGGCACCAGGATGCCCATCCACACGCACAACCTGGACGGCAGTGCGGTGCCGCTCGGCAATCTGGGAGGGACCGTTCCGAGGCGCTCAGCATCCGTGCTGACGCATTCCACAAAGCTCTGCTGTCTCGGCTGAGCTGGAACGGCACTGGTGTAGATCTGACTGATCAGGGCTCCATCCATCATTCATCCCCCCGCTCCTACCTGTCTGTCTTTACAACCACAGCGTTCTCAGAAATCGGCCTGCGTGGCTAAGGTGCATCCTGGCCTTCCAACCCCACATGCACAGGAAGCGTGCTCCTCTGGGTCCCATCCTGGGCCACTTCTGGAAGCCAGCAAGAGACACGGCCTCTCAGAGACACTGGCATATCCATCCCAGTATTAGGCAGCGGGACAGGGTTCAGCCCGTGTCGGGGGAGGGGCCTAGGGAACAAAGCACCTGCAGAGAGGGGTGCACAGCCTCCGAGCTCCCCTTGGAAGCAGCCCAGGATGTCACATGAGCCCTCTTGCCCGTACCCCAGCAGCTTCACAGGTGGTCCCCATCTTCCCCTCAAGGAAAGCACCCCAGAATTCTCTCCACCAAGCATCAGGAGGGCTACCCAGTCCGATCACGCTGGGTAATGCGCCCTCGGGAGGAGATCTGTTTCACACCCAGCAGACCTTTGTCCAGGAGAAGAGGGTGGCGGGAAGACCTGGACCCTGCACCCTTCGAAGCCCAGTCTCAATGTGGACTGGGCACCCTCTCTGAGAGTCCATCTACAGAGTGCCCACCCACTCCGAAGGATGCGCTGCCCCGCTCCGCCCTGCCACCTGTTCCCACCTCTCTGCTCACGTCGGAATTCTTTCCTAATGGGAGGACGAGACCTGTGTTGCAGCCGTGTCCGTGCCCATCCGGAAGGGACGGATTAGGTAAACTACATCAAAGCCCTGCCCGCAAACTCCACGTGGGGAAGGCTAAAAAGCAGAATAAAAAGGCAAATACCACTGTGACTGTAATGTGTGTATGTGTATGAGAGAGAGAGAGACAGAGGGACAGAGACAGAGACAGAGACAGAGACACAGATACAAGCATGTTTCCAAAAGGCTGTGGAAAATGGAATTAAAAGCTTATGCTGGGCCAGCGCCATGGCTCACTAGGCTAATCCTCCGCCTGCGGCGCCAGCACCCCGGGTTCTAGTCCCGGCTGCTCCTCTTCCAGTCCAGCTCTCTGCTGTGGCCCAGGAGTGCAGTGGAGGATGGCCCAAGTGCTTGGGCCCTGCACCCACATGGGAGACCAAGAGGAAGCACCTGGCTCCTGGCTTCAGATCAGCACAGCACCGGCCGCAGAGGCCATTTGGGGGGGTGAACCAACAGAAGGAAGACCTTTCTCTCTGTCTCTCTCTCTCTCTCTCTCTCTCACTGTCTAATTCTGCCTGTCAAAAAAAAAAAAAAAAAAAAGCTTATGCTGGTGCAGAAAACATAGAAACCTATGCCGAGCTTTGTCGTCATAAGCATTTTCCATGGAGTTTTTCCAGACCCCTTCTCCTCACTCATCACATCGTCTGCTGAGGAGCTGCGGGGCGCCAGGCCGTCCCCTGGGGAAGCAGGCAGCCACCCCTCTGAGCGGGGACGTGATGATCTGGGCATCCCAACCACAAGTGGCATTCGTTTGCTTCTTTACACCCTCGCAGATCAATCCGGCTTCCTATTTCCAGGGTGGCTTTGAGGGAAAATGCTGCAAGTCAGAGGCAGCCAGGCAAGCTGCTGAGAATGCCGGCATCTACCTGGGAAGGATCCAAGCAAAAAGCTAAAGAAACAGAGAACAGGCCTGGGCTCTGAATGGCCCAGCTGATGGCCTGCAGGGGCTGGGGGAGCCTCAGGCCAATGGGCTCCCAGGGCTGCCTCCTGCAGCTCACACAGCTGCCGGCCCAGGACTGCCGGGGGCGTCGGCTCCTCCATCAGCCCTGGAACGACTCTGTGCCCTCCCCTGAGCCCAGCCCAGGGCCCAAGCTCAGTGTGTCCAGGATGACTGCCTCCCCCCTGAGCCGACACAAGGCCTCGCGCTCTGAGAAACCATCTCTTCCTCTGCTCCTGCCCCACAGCCCACGTGCAAGAGTCAGTGACCCCCCCCCCAGGTGGGAGGGGGCTGTTGCCCACCAGCAAGCACGGGGCTCAGCAGCGGACCCCTGCCAGGCATCCCCCAATTCCAGCCTGACCGCCCTACTTGGAGACAGCATCATGCCCCGCAGTGAGGACTCAGGCCTCAGACGGCCCCTAGCTTCCGACGGCAACCCCAGGATGTGCCCCACCACGCTCCGAGCCGCACATCAGCGCCCCCACAATCCCTCCCTCGGGTCTGACGCACTCGAGCCGCTCACAGAACTCGAGGAAACTGCTTGTGTTTGAGGCTCATTGTCCAGGATGCTACAGGATGCCACGGAGCGTGGGACAGGGCTCCTCTGGAACGAGGAGGGTCCTCCGGCCGTCCTCCAAGTCCGGTCAGAGGATGTCCTGGTGGCCAGCAAAGGCGGGGGCACACAAGAATTCCTGTGACCAGGAACTGTGGCTAAAATCCGAATACAATCCTAACGTCCCAGCTCTCAACACCCAGCCGCAGCACCTGGCAGCATGAGCCTCCATCAGGGAGGGATGAACAGGACACAGGAGCGGACTGGGCCCACCGTCTCAGGCCAGGTCCACCTCGGGGCTCGCAGTGGGCTCGGCCACAGACAAACCATGGCCATCCCGGCCCGAGGCTCACGGGGCCACTGCATCCCTGGAATCAGCCCCCACAGCCACAAGAGCACCAGCAGACCACCCTCCTGCCTGAGATGAGCTGGTGGCCACTCTGTGCTGGGGCTTTCCTGGGAGATGAGACAGTTCCACGCCACACGGGAGAGCGATCAGAGCTGAGAATGGTCACTCCAGAAATCACGAAGGACACCTGGCCGCCAGCAGCTCCGGGATGCAGTGGAGGACCCCCAAGGCTCTAGGTGTCCCAGAACCTCCCGGGCAGAGACAAGACCGTGGACATGAACTGTGACTTGGCGGCGCTCAAGGACGGAGGAGGCAGGGCCTGAAGGCTCCTCTACCAAACACAAGCTGAGCACCCCCACCTGAAAACCCGAAATCCAGAATGCTCTGAATCCAAAGCTTTCTGAGCACGGAGTGACCCCACAGACGGACAATGCCACGCCTGACCTCACGAGGCAAGGGGTAGTGCAAACACAGGTACACTGAAGACACCGCTTCACGTTACTCTCAGGCATAGGAAACATAAGTGAATTTCATCTCTAGACTTAGGTTCCCTCCCCAACATACTTCATTAGGTCTATGCGAACATTTCAAAATGCAAAATCCTGCTGGCGCCAGCATTTTAGATAAGGGGCACTCAGTCTCTGTCACCAAAGTCACAGGTTGGTGGGGGCAGGGTGGGTCGGGGGAAGACGAGCAAAGGGCCAGACCTCCTAGGGAATGCAGACCGCACACTGAGTCCACACCGGCCACACAACCTGCCGCTCGGTGCAGCTCCCTGATGGAACACGAGTGCGGGCGACGGCACAGCACTGCAGCAAGAGAGAAGGGCCCTCTGCGTGGAGGCCCAGGTGCGACCACACAGGCTATGCACCCACCGTCAGTCCTGGGTGCAGCTTAAGTGCTGCTTGGGGATGCTCTTTGTAGGCCCAGATGTGGATGCACACAGCTCTGAAACTCGGGTGCTGACGGCCAGACGCCAAGGGTGCACGGTGATGCAGAAACCGTCCCTGCCTGGCACACAGGCGGCACGGCCCAGCCTTGCTCCTTTCACCGCGCTGTTCACAGAGCAGTCGGCCTGCTGGCGCACAGACCTCACAGGGGAGCGTGGCCGGCCCAGGGTGTGGCGGGGTGACATCTGGAGACAGGGGTTTTGAGAGAAGCTATACCCAGGAGGTGGCTATCAGCCAAGCTTCAGGTATGTGCCAGGCCCTTCGCTTGCCCAGTCCACTCCTACCTGATTCCAGAACCTTCCACAGCGGCCCACTAGGTGCCAGGGCCTCACTGGCCATCTCAGGCTCACTGCAAAAGGCTTCTCAGTGACAGGTTCTGGAAGCAGCAGAAGGATCGGGACCCGGATCCAGGCTCAGGGAGTGAAGAGCCAGAGCTCTGGTGGGGTGGCATGTCCAGAAACATGTGTGTTGGCTCTTGGCGATGGTGACTGCAGTGAGCTTAACGGTAGCACCCAAACTCCACGTTCATGTCCCACTCCCCAGAACCCATAAGCATGTCCTTATTGGGAAAAACGATCCTTGCAGATGTACTAAGAATCTTGAAATGAGACGGTCTTGCATTAGGATGTGCCTAAATCCAGTGAGGAGCGGCCCTATAAAAGACATGGGGAGAGGGGCTGCTGCTGTGGCGTAGCAGGTAAAGCCACTGCCTGCAGCGCCGGCATCCCGTATGAGCGCCGGTTCTAGTCCCAGCTGCTCCACTTCCAATCTAGCTCTCTGCTGTGGCCCGGGAGGGCAGTGGAGGATGGCCCAAGTGCTTGGGCCCCTGCACCCGCAGGGGAGACCTGGAGGAAGCTCCTGGCTCTTGGCTTCGGATTGGCCCAGCCCGGCTGTTGCAGCTACCTGGGGAGTGAACCAGTGGATAGAAGACTTCTCACTCTCTCTCTTCGCCTCTGCCTCTGCCTCTCTGTAACTCTGACTTTCAAGAAAAAATAAATAAATCTTAAAAAAAAAAAAAAGACATGGGCCATGTAGACAGAGAAGACAGGGAGGGGTGCAGCCACAAACCATGGAAGCCAAGGACTGCGACAGCCACCAGAGGCTGGGGGGGGCCGGGAGGATCCCCCCACAGCCGCTCAGGGGGGAGACCCTGCCAGCGCCGCGGATTTGGACTTCTGGCCTCCAGAAGGGTCCGTTCCTGGTTAGCACACAGGTCTGGTCGCTCTTCACAGCAGCCCCAGAAAATGAATGGACCCGGTTCACAGGGAAAACACACTCGGAGGACTCACTCTGAACTGGGTGAGTCCCGGGGGGACGCGTCTCTCAGAGGCCATGTCTGCCTGTGCCTCCCCCGATCTTGCAGGGCCACCTCCCTACAGTCTCCACACTCAGGCGAGGCCATGCCTCCCCCAGGAGCCCTCTCCCGAGGCCCAAGCTCCCAGGGAAGGGCCTGGAGCCGCCACTGCCTGACCACACATCTCCGAGTGGGCAAGGCCAGCAGTCAGGATGGCCACAGGGAACAGATGGGTAAATGGAGGCCCACGCAGGTGAGGCACCTGCCTGGGGTGACAGAGGGGGTGGTGGCCCAGCAGGGAGAGGAGAACCTACCCCTCCCCACCAAGTAGCCTGTGGGAGTTTTCCCCAGGGTGTGAATGTCAAGCAGCCACCTCCGGCGTCTTCACGGGCATCGGGCCCAATCTCGTGGCCTGGGAATCGGTCCTCACGACAGGACACCCAGCTGGCCTCCAAGTGGAGAGAAAGCGAAGGACGTGCTTACCGTCTCCTGGATGACACCCCGCCGCAGGTGGGCAGACAGGGGCCAGCGGCCCCCCTCAGTTCATGCCAGCGCTTGCTCCTCCCCAAGTCCCACCTGAAAGTTGCCCGATGCCCTCAGCGGCCCTTCCACCCCCAGCCTTGCCGCCTGCAGCCCCGCCCAGCCTCTCTGCCCCTCCTCCTCCCAGCCACCCGCCCATGGCCACAGAAGGCACCTCTCGAACCACGTCTGCCGTCATACCCTCGCGTGTAAAGGAAACGTCACTCCCAGGGGGCGGGCACTGGGGGCAGACGACAAGTCGCCCCTGTAGCACCCGCATCCCATATCCGAGTACCTGAGTCTGAGACCCGGCTCCTCAGCTTCCAATCCAGCTTCCTGCTAATCTGCACCCTGGGAGGCAACAGTATTTGGTTCCCGCCACCCACACGTGAGACCCGGACTGAGTTCTGTGCTCCCGACTTCAGCCTGGCCCAGCCTGGCTGTTGTGGGCATTTGGGGAGTGAACCAGCAGATGGGAGCCCCCTCTCAGTCTCTCTCCCTCTGCCTTTCAAATAAATGAAAATAAACAGTTCTTTAAAGAAAGAACATAATAATCACTGAAAACAATGATAACAAAACAAGCAGCCAGGGCCCTAGTGCATCAGAAGAGACCCCAGGAAACGCACCCCCTGCCTGGTCCACCTGCAGTGGCCCCGCTGCACCCCAGCTCCTCCTGCCCCTCCTTGGCGACTCGCATCTCAGGCGCCAAGCAACACGCCTGACCTGCAGCAGAGGCTCAGTCCCATCAGCTCTCCAAGGCGTCGGCTGAGCCATGGGATCACCCAGCTCCACGCCCCCCGGAGCCCCAGGTTGCGTCTCACAGACACAGAGCTCAGGCAGCAGCACACTGGACGGAGGGACACACAGGCCCAGAGCCCTGGGCAAAATGACCCCCACTCTGCACAGTAAGTGTGAGATGGCCCTGAGGTGCATGGACAGGCATGGGACTACCTGACGGCGTGGCGCACCTACCAGCTGACCCCGCCCCAGGCCAGCAGGGTACCCCCAATGGTTAAATATGGCCCTGGGCCTCACCACCAGGGGTCCGTGGCCTTGCTCTTGGACAGAGCGCTGTGCGCACGTGATCTGTGAGCATCTGTAACCACAGGCCTCCAGGGGTCAGAGAGGAGCTCTGGTGGGCGAGCATACCACCCATCTCTTGGGTAGCACCAGCTCACTGCACGCCTCCTATGTCCTCCTACGCCCCAGGTGGGCCTCTCTCTCGCCCAGGTTCCTGCAGCCCAGCCTCTGCTCAGTGTCTCCAGACACCCGAGGGGAAGAAACGTCTCTCTGTCATGAACCCAACCCCCCAGGTTATAATGAGGTTTCTCCATGGGCCGCCACTTCCGTCCCTAGAAAAGCAGCATGAGGTCAAATGCCTCCCTTGGCTGCCAGCATCTCCTGTCACCACCTCCAGCCACAGGACCAGCAGGCTTATCGCTGAAGCTCAGAAGCATGTGCAGGGCTACAGGTGACACAGCAACAGTCAGACCCAGCACAGGAGAGGGCCCTGGAGTCCTAAACAACCCTCCTCTCAGCGCCCCGAAGAAGCAAGGCACAGCCAGCCTCAGGAGCAGAGGCCTCTCTGCAGCTGGCAGACAGCAAGGCCAGCCTCACCACCAGGCCCGAGCCCGGTCCACATGCCCACCCACTCCCAATCAAGACACCGGGGGAATTTGCAGTCAGGGCAGCACTGTGTGGCCACCTGCCCCAAAGCCCTGCCCACCAGGGAGGAGGGGACCTGCAGAGGAGGGAGGGAGAGAGGGAAGGAGGTGGGGACGCAGGCGGGACGGAATCCGGCCCAGCGTGAGGAACATGGAGTCACGTCTCCCCATCACACAAGGTTAAGTTCAACAGAACAAAAAGGGGTCATTTTTCTTAGCTCCATCAGAGAACTGAGATCCTAGGAGAAATCAACGCCCCCAGATTGAGAGAGGGAGACAGGCAGGAAGAGAGGATGCCAACTCACCAGGGAAGAAACCTCGCCGGCAACCGGGGCAGGTCCCTCTGACCAAGTGCATCACGCTTGGCTGCTACCACCGCCACCGACAGTTACCCGCAGCACCCTGACGGGCAGGACCTGGCCTGAGGAGACAGACTCAGACGCGGCGGCGATACTGCAACTGCCCCGCCGCGGCTTTAAAATAGCTGCCAGTAACATGCCGAGGGCTCCGATGGAGAAAGCAGACAACACGCGGGGACAGATGGGGACGGCAGAAATAGAAATTCTGGGAAGGGAACAAGAAAAAAAAAGAAATGCTAGAAATCAAAGACTAAGAGACGGGACAGTCTTCGCTGGGCTTGTGGACCGAGTGGTCGCAGCTGGGCAGGGTCGGCGAGCTGGAAGATGTCAATGAAACCTCCGCGGGGAAAAGCTCAGGGCAGCCAGGCACAAGGCACACAGCTCAGGAAGTACCAGCAGGGCAGACGCGAGAAAACAAACCAAGCTGCATGTAGGCAAATCATATTCAAATCTTAGAAAACCAGAGATAGAGAAAATCCAGAAATAAGTCTGAGGCAGACAAACTCCTTCCCTACAGAAAAGCAAGGGAAGATTATATTTGGCTTCTCTTGGAAAACATGCAAGAAAGGGAAAAATATTTGAGGGTTTTAGAGAAAAAAAATTAAACCTTCCATCCTAGAATCCTGTATTGAAATTAGCCTTCAAAAGTGAGTAAGACAGACATGTAACAACTCAGACAAAAAAAAAAAAATTAAAGAATTTGTTGGGGGCGGCACTGTGGCGCAGTGGGTTAAAGCCCTGGCCTGAAGCATCAGCATCCTATATGTGCACCGGTTTGAGACAAAGCTGCTCCTCTCCAATCCAGCTCTCTGCTGCAGCCTGGGAAAGCATTGGAAGATGGCCCCAGTGCTTGGGCTCCTGTGCCCAAGTAGGAGACCAAGAAGAAGCTCCTGGCTCCTGGCTTCGGACAGGCACAGCTCTGGCTATTGTGGCCAATTGGGGAGTGCACAATTGGATGGAAGACCTGTCTCTCACTTTCTGCCTTTCTTCTCTCTGTGTAACTCTTTCAATTAAATAAATAAATCTTAAAAAAAAAAAAAGAAGTACAAGTGCTATGTCCAGAAAGAAAAGAAAATGGAAATATATTAAAACCGCAGAAGGAAAAGAATGGAAGACGAGGGGAAGGGGTGGCTGTGGCATAGAGGCAAAGCCTCCGCCTGCAGCGCTGGCATCCCAGTATGGGTGCTGGTTCTATCCCGACTACTCCACTTCTGATCCAGCTCCCTGACAGTGGCCTGGGAAGAGCAGTGGAGGATGGCCCAAGTGCTTGGGCCCCTGCACCCACATGGGAGACCAAGATGAAGCTCCTGGCTCCAGCCTGGCCCAGCCCTGGCCCTTGCAGCCATCTGAGGAGTGACCAACAAATGGAAGATCTCGATATCTCCACCCCCCTCTCTCTCCCCTCTCTGACTTTCGAATAAATAAATTTTTTAAACAACAAACAGGAAGTGATAGCAAGTCCGAGCTGTGACTCCAACAGTACCAGCAAGCACTCTGACGGTCAACGGGCTAAAGACATCAACAGAGCAGACGGGCAGAGTGGGTCACTGCTGCTCACGCGCACATCACTGGCCAGCTCTGGTCACGTGACCCCTGTCTGCCGCAGGGAACTTTGGGAAATGCAGAGAACTGGGTTACAAGGTGACCATTTTGTCATCCACAAGGAAACCCTGAACCGCAAGACTCGGACTCACAAAGGCAGCAGATTCTGCGCGTTCGGAGTCCATGACGAAAGTGAGCACCCACATTAACCCCCAGCCTCTGCACGTCTCTCAAGGTCGACACCAGAAAAGCCCAAATCTATCCCTTTTGAATTAAATCTTGAAAACTCCCCTGCCGTAGACAAGCATGGAAAACCGCATCATAAAACGACACTTAACCAGCACACTATGAGAGGATGCAGGCCGACAGAAGAGAGCAGCCACAGTAACACAGCTGGGCCACGCCGTGCAGGCGCAGGTGGGGACCGGGAAGCCGGCTGGGCGGGAGCTCTTCTCGGCCCCCAGCAGCTCCCCGTGATGTGGTCAGGGACTCCGCGGAGCTCACACGAACACCTCACTTCCACAGGAAGAAGTCTGTACCACCGACTCCATTATTCACACTCTGACAGCCGGGAGAGCGAGAACGGCGGAGCCAGTGTCCCACTCACTTCCTTAAAAGCAGATAAACAGTCCTTCCCGGCACCGCACAAGTGGATTCACTCCCCTCTGAAGCTCTCTCCTCCCCGGGAACGAGGTCTAGCCATGATGTTTAAGGCCCAATAGCGGTGGGGGCAGGGGTGGGGGCACTGCTGCATCAGCTCTCTCAGAGCAGGGCCTTCTGGTTCCCTACTACCCACCAGCACCATGTCCTCAGCCCCCATGCCTCTGCAGGTGGTTCCTACGGTGTGCTCAGCAAATCCTCCACCTGGCTCCCTATGTTTCCCAGAAGTCCTGCAAGTGGGGGTCATGTGACCAGAGCTGGCCAATGAAATGTGAGCAGCAGTGACCTGTGCCTATGCAGGAACAGATGTGAGGTGCAGTGGTTAAGAAGGCTTGGCAGGCCCACATTCTGTATCTGACTCCTAGGGTTAAAGTCCCAGCTCTGCTTCCAACGCAGCTTCCTGCTAACACACACCCTGGGAAGCAGCAGGTGACGGCACAAGGATCTGGTCCCTTCCAGCCACATGGGAAACCCTGACTGAAGTCCTGGCTCCTGGCTCCAGCCTGACCCAGCCTGGCTGTTGCAAGCATCTGGGGAGTAAACCAGTATGGTGGAATGAGAAGCCATGCCAAGAGGGCCGCTGGGCAAGCGAGTGTCAGTTACTCAGGAATGGCTTCAAAACCCACCTGGCAATGGAGCCTCCCTGGCAACAGGCTGTGACTGGACGGCTTTGGAAACCACATGGCAACAGAGCCTGCCTGGCAACAGGCTGTGATTGGTTAGGGCATAAACTGCCCCTGGACCAGATTGGCTGCCTCGGCTACATAAGCTGCTGCACCAACTGAAATAAATGAATCTGCAGACTACTCGCCTCCGGCCTGCTTTCACCTGACTCCTGGGGTCTCTGTGGTGACTCCACACCTCTTGCCCCCACCACGCTCCTCCTCTCAAAACAAATCCACAGCAACAAACCAGCAATGGAATACCTCTGACTTGGCAATAAATTAATAAACTAAAATTAATCAGAATAGAAGCCCATAGACTCCTCTCCTCTCCTTCCGAGCTGCAGAGACCTTAGAAGCCACACACTGAGATGGCGGCATGGCCAGGTGGAAAAGGCTGGGTCCCCAGGCCCAGCAGGAGGACAGCCCCAGGGGACCTGCTCGCACGGCACCACAGCTTGGCCCTGCCATGCCTCTGGTCTTACGTTCTGCAGCATGCCCCTTTCCCACCAGTCTGTCCTCACAATGCAGCACGGGCATTGCCTGGCCGGGATGCTGTCCAGGCTCCGCACAGCACAGCCCCCGAGCTCCCCCTCCTCTCAGCCCTGATCACGGTGCGGGCCCTACCTGCATCCCTCTCCAGAACTGGGCACACCATGGCAGCCAGGCCCGTGTTGGCCTCACCCTCCTGAGCCTGCCTCGGTGCCTGCCCCAGAGTCCAGGCAGCTGGGGACCACCTAGGAGATGGATTTACACCTGTCCACACCTGTCCGCAATGTCTCTCTCCACGCCCACAAACACCACACCAGGCCCAGGAACCAAGATGCGTCAGCTCAGACGAGGCCCCGCCCATCTGCCAGTACAGCCTTAAGTCCAGCTCAGGGAGCTGACACAGCCACAGACGAGCATGGGAAGGGGGTGAAGCCAGAGGCAGAGAACAGCCTTCCAGCTGCGGGCTGGGAAGAAGACCGCACTGCAGCACAGGTGCCAGGCTGCTGGAGATGCCAGAGGGAAGGCCCACGTGTCTGGAACCCGGCACTGTGGTGCAGAGTGTTAAGCAGCCGCCTGCAATGCCTGTATCCCATATGCCGCCAGTTCATGTCCCGGCTGCTCCACTTCCGATCCAGCTCCCTGCTGATGTGCCTGGGTAGGCAGTGGAGGACGGCCCAAGTCTTTGGGCCCCTGTACCCACACAGGAGACTCGGATGGAGTTCCAGGCTCCTGGCTTCAGCTTCACCCAGTCCTGGCCTTTGCAGCCATTTCAAGAGTGAACCAGCGGGTAGAGTCTCGCTCGCTCTCACTCTCTTTCCCTCCCTCCCTCCCTCTCCAACTCTGCCCTTCAAATAAACAAATCTTCAAAAAAGTAAAACTAAAATGAAAAAGCCCTCACGGACACAGCACCTTGCAGACTAAGATCCCCTAGTCCCCGCCTGTCACCGCATCAACCGTCACAACCCTCCCTTGCTCACCAGCCCATTGTATGGGTGAGAAAGCAGAGGTTCTAAGAGCCATGCTGACCAGGATGCAAACCCAAGTCCCCAAAGCCCATCCCACCAGCTGCTCCCCAGGCCCCACAGCTCTCAAGAAGTCCCTGCTCACACTCCAAGTGTCACCTAACACCTGGCAGAGACCAGCGTCTTGGGAATGAGGAGTGGGGGCGCTGGGATGAGGAGTGGGTGGCCAGCTCCTGCACACACACCCCCAGCAGCCCCCGGACAAGCTGAAGCCCCCTAGGAATGCAGGTTCCAGCCTGCTCAAACCCCGGTAACCACGACCATGTTTATGTGTCCCCCTGGGAGCAGGAAGGAGGCGGGGAAGCCAGGGTTGGGGGTCTGAGTCGGCAACGGCTCGTCTACTGAGCATGTGCCATCTATGGTTTGCATGTGGGACACTGGATTACGGAGCAGCTCCTGTCACCCAGCCATCCCCTCGCTCGGTCGTCCTGTGCTGCTTGCCTGTCTGATTTTTGATGGCATGACGGGGATGTGCACTAGCCACAGCTACGCCACGGTAAACAATCTGGATTGCCGGGAAATGGCCTACTCAGAAAACATCAGCATATACGAGCCGGCCTCTCCATGCCCGTCCAGTCGGTGATCCTCAGACGCCCCGCAGAAACCGGAACAGCAGCCATCGCGGACAGGCGGCACTTGACTCGTCACCTACCTGGCTTCTCCTCGCTCTCAACAGCAAGTCCGTAAAATGCAAATGACTGTCCCATTTCACAGATGAGGAAACCCAGGCTCGGGGAGGTGGAGCAGCCCCTGGGCTCTGCAGCCTGCCCGTCCAGTTCTCCTCTGCCCTGCGATCTCTCTCTCTCTCACACACATACACACACACCCCAGCCCCATGGTGGGACGAGCCCCTTGTCTGTTTTCACGGAAAGGAGCTGCCTGTCCCCTTGCTGTGGCCCTCTCCACTCAGAGCCTGGAGTGTGGCCTCCACCTACAGGGCCTGTCCCTCAGAGCCTGCCCTGGGCCGTGCATGCAGCTGGGCTCCCCTCCATGCAGACTGTGGCCAGACCATCACTGCTCCTCGTGTCTTCTCTGGGTTCAGGAAGGCTGTGGCCTGGGTACCTGACACAGATCCTGAACAGTCTCCTCCGAGGGATCAGGAGCTGTGATCGGCTCACCCCTGCAGGGTGACAGAACCGCAAAGAAAGCCACTCTCCACCACTCTCTCATTGCCCGAGGAAACAGCCGGGAACAGGAACCAAATGTGTGGCCCAGAACCTCAGCAGCTAAAGGGCTGGAAACTACACTTCCCAGGCTCCCCTGGGGCTTGGGGTCCGCACATCTTTCACTGACACAGTGCTTGACCTGAGATGATAGGAGACAGGCAGTGGGACAAGGGTCCCATTTGAGTTGTGGGCCTAGTGACCCTGGGTGGTAGAAGTGGCAGCTCGGGGGTTGGGCCAATCGAAGGCGCTACCTTCCAACCACACTGTCAGCACCTGCTGCCCTGGGGTACAGCCCTGCTTAAAGCAATTCAGCTTGGGGTAGACTTTAGCCTAGCAGTTCAGAGATGTTGGGGCCGGTGCTGTGGCACAGAGGGCTAAGCCTCCGCCTGCAGCACCAGCATCCCATATGGGCACTGGTTCATGTCCTGTCTGCTCCCCTTCTATCTAGCACTCTACTCAAGGCCTGGGAAAGCAGTGGAAGACGGCCCAAGCGCTTGGGCCCCTGCACCCACGTGGGAGACCCGAAGAAGCTCCTGGCTCCTGACCTTGGATTGGCTCAGCTCAATTTGGGGAGTGAGCCCGCGGATGAAAGACCTTTCTCTGTCTCTCCCTCTCTCTGTCTGTAACTCTACCTCTCAAGTAAATAAATTCAGAGAGAGAGAGAGAGCGCGATCCATCGAGATCAAGTTCAGTTCCCAGCTGCAGCTCCTGACTCCAGCTTCCTGCTGACGCAGGCCCTGGGAGGCAGCAGTGATGGCTCACGTCATTGGTTCCTGCACCCACACAGGAGCCCTGGACTTGGCCCCAGCCATGGCAGGCACTGGGGGCAGAGGATGGGAGGGGTGTGTGTGTGTGTGTGTATGTCTGTCTGACTCGCAAATAAAGAAAAATGTCAAGCGGCTCAAAACAGCGGCTTCCATCATCTGCACCTCAACACAGATGGAAACTAGGGTGCCCCAGAAACTGAGCTAAAATTAACAAGGGACACACAAAACAATTTCAAACAAAGCAGCAGAAAATCACATATTTTGCTCATGCTAGCTACAAATAGATCCCACGCACACCTGCACTCTACCGGCACAACTTCCCAGCCCAGAACCGCAGCCCGACCGTGCCGGGAGCGCCCTCAGGGTGGCTCGGCTCTGAGCCACCCGCCGTGACTGCACTGCCTGCCACCCCGCCGTGTGTCACAAGGCAGGTGACCAGCCCTGTCTGGGCTTCAGCTTCCCCCCACCTGGAAAACAGTAATACCGGCCTTAGAAGGCGGCTATGAGAACAGCCTGAGTTCCTGCCCACGGAAGCCCGGTGACACAGCAAGGCCCCCCTAGGCCCAGAAGCTCATCCGCTCACCGAGTAATAAGAACAGCTACAAAATCCTGCCTGGTTGTTGGAAGGCCCACTGCAAGGTTTTAGTTATGTAATTATTTGGAAGGCAGAGCGGCAGACAGACTCAGAGATAAAAGGCTGGATGAAGTGGCACAGACATTAACAGGCAGGAAGACACAGGCATTATACTGACAGCAACGGGACATCAGGGCCGTCTGTTCCTCTCCCTTTCTTTCCTTTCCTTTTTTTTTTTTTAAAGATTTATTTATTTTGCCATGAAAAAGTTCACAGAGAGAGGAGGAGAGGCAGAGAGAGCGAGGTCTTCCATCTGCTGGTTCACTCCCCTATTGGCAGCAACGGCTGGAGCTGCGCCAATCCGAAGCCAGCAGCTTCTTCCGGGTCTCCCATGCGGGTGCAGGGGCCCAGGGACTTGGGCCATCCTCCACTGCTTCCCCAGGCTACAGCAGAAAGCCAGATCGGAAGTGGAACAGCTGGAACTTGAACCGGTGCCCATATGGGATGCCGGCATTGCAGGCGGCGGCTTTACCTGCTCCCACAGCGCCAGCCCCAGTCTTCTCCCTTTCTTTCTTTCTTAGAGGGGAGAGACCACCACTGGCGTGAGACACATCACCACATACACCATGGTGCATGCCTGATGGCTTCCTCACCACAAATGTCCCCGAGTGGGGCAGCCGGTGCCAGGCCATCCTGCTGTGAGGCTAAGGGACCAGGGGCCTGGCACCCCGAGGGCTGGAGCACACTCTGAGGGCTCTACTGTCAACTCCAGGGAGCGGAGATTCCTCCTCTCACCTCCGCGGTCCACTGGTGTCTCCTCCCCAGGGTGTAGGTGAGTCTTTCTAGGAACAGAGATGAGCCCACCGGCTGGGGACACTGGAACCCGACATGAGGACTCCTCTGTGGGGCTGTGACTGGTGGACGGGTGGAGAGAAATGATTTCTAATCTCCGCATTATCTGTCTTCTCGCAGAGGTCTCCACAATGAAAACACGCAGACACGGGCCGGCGCCGTGGCGCACTAGGCTAACCTTCTGCCTGCGGCACCAGCACACCAGGTTCTAGACCCCATCGGGGCACTGGATTCTGTCCCAGTTGCCCCCCTTCCAGTCCAGCTCTCTGCTCCCCGGGAGTGCAGTGGAGGATGGCCCAAGTGCTTGGGCCCTGCACCCCATGGGAGACCAGGAGGAAGACTATCCGAAGACTGGCTTCGGATAGACACAGTGCGCCAGCGTAGCGGCCACTTGGGGGGTGAACCAACGGAAGGAAGACCTTTCTCTCTGTCTCTCTCTCACTGTCTAATTCTGCCTATCAAAAAAAAAAAAAAATCCACAGACAACTTGGTAGAAGAAGGTTCCTCTCCTCTGGTGGTATTCTTTGAGGATCAAGAAAGATGTAACAGGGGCCGGCACTGTGACACAGCAGGTTAAGGCCCCAGCTTGCAGCGCCAGTATCCCCAGTTCTAGTCCTAGCTGCTCTTCCGATCTAGCTCTCTGCTGCGGCCTGGGAGAACAGTGGAGGATGGCCCAAGTCCGTGGGCTCCTGTGCCCACGCTGGGGGCCTGGAGGAAGCTCCTGACTTCAGATTGGCTCAGCTCCGGCTGTTGGCAGTCATTTGGGGAGTGGGCCAGTGGACTGGAATTCTTCTCTCTCTCTGGCTGTACCTTTCTCTGTAACTCTGACTTTCAAATAAATAATTCTTAAAAAAAAAAAAAAAAAAAAAAGATGTAACTGTAGCCAGTGCTGTGATGCAGCAGGTTAAGCCACTGCCTGTGGTACTAGCTTCCCACACGAGTGTCACTTGAGGCCAGGCTGCTCCACACCCATCCTGCTCCCTATGGGCCTGGGAAAGCAGTGGAGGATGGCTCTAGTGCTTGGGCCCCTGCACCCACGTGGGAGACCCGGATGGAGTTCCAGACTCCTGGCTCCAGCCCGCCCATGTGACCATTTGGGGAGTGAATGAGCAGACGGACGACCTCTGTAACTCTGCCTTTCAAGTAAATAAATCTTTAGGAAACAGCCAAAAAAACAATTGCAATATAGGTAACTAACACTGCAAAGCGGGTCCTTGGTGCAGCACCTGGTTCTAGGCAGACACCGGAACACTCCACCTCCCTTGCCCGCCCTTCACAGGATCAGAAACTGAGCGCCATAGACAGCACAGCTCTTGCCCAGGACCCCAGAGCTAAGCGGCGGCACAGCCAGGTGCGTGGGGCCCGCAGGTTCAGCACACACTGCACACCTGTCCCAGTCACTCCATCCTGACCCCGTCACCTACAGTGAGAAGCAGCTACCAACATCGCTTGCTCTGTCCTAAACCTCCCCTGGGTCACTGCTGTACAAAACCAACACCGGCCACGCTCCCCAAGTCCTCCAGCAGCACCTGCCTCCCAGGGGAACTGGCCATGGATGCCCCTTCTCACCCACCCCTGCATCCACTGAACCTGCTGGCAGTTTCCAGGGCACGGACACAGAACTCAGTGGAGAACTCCAAGGGCTACTTCCGCTCCAAAGGGAAACCCACCCCCAGGACAGTGATGCTAAAGAATGGCCCTAGTGACCATGGGCCCCTGCTGCCGCCTCACTGGCCACCAAGCAGGGGAGCGAGCAAGTGTACACGAGGAAGCCGCTGGGGCTCCCAGAGGGAACATTCAGGGCCCAAGAGCGCAGAAAGGGGTTTATGCTTCATCAGAGTGTTGGCCCCCACCTCATTTAAAAAGTCAAGTGCGGGGGCCGCTGTTGTGCGCAGCAGGTAAAGCCACAGCCTGCAATGCCAGAACCCCAAGTGGGCACCACTTTGTGTCCCAACTGGTCCACTTCCAAGACAGCTCTCTGCCGGTGGCCTGGGAAAAGCATGGAAGATGGCCCAAGTGTTTGGGTCCCCGCCACCCCTGCGGGAGACCCAGATGCAGCTCCAGGCTCCAGCCATCTGGGGAGTGCACCAGCACACGGACGATCTCTCTGTCTCTTTCTCTCACTCTTTCAAGTAAACAAACAATTCTAAAAAATTAAGTGTAGGCCATGAATGAAACAAGAGAACACAGAGAAGGAAAAGGAAATTTCTTGAATGTCCCTTACCACCCCCCACCCCGAGCACTGTTAACATTTTCATTATTTCCTTCTAGAATTAAAAAAAAATGTTTTATGCATTTTTCAAAGTCATATCCGTCGGTGGTTTTCTACTGTGACTTCTATTTTCAATCACAACGTAAGCATTTCGCGAGATGCTCTCAAGAGTGCTGAGTGCCACCCGACTCGCTCCTTCCCTGAATTAGGCTGCTCTGACGACTTCTGAAGATTTTACGCACATTCACAATTTCTCCCCTAGGCGATTCCCTTCCGCGAGCTGGCCAAGCACCGTGGCGTCACAGGGGCTCCCGTCCGTGTGCACCTGCACGTGCGGGTCTTGGGGAGCCAACCTGAGAGTTCTGTGTTGTGATGACGGCAGGTCCTCACATTCTGCCTTTCCCACCGTCCGGTGCCTCTCAAGTGACTCACTTTGCACCTTCAGCCACAGCTGTGCAGAATTTGCCATGCAAAGCGGTGAGGAGACCCAGCGACACAGCAAAGCTGCGTTTCACTCTGGTTTCACGGCACGAGTACTTTCAGGGTAACATATCACACTCCTGCTCTCCAAATTCCAACCCCGAACCCTTCAGATCTATCTGCAGTCACTGTTCTGAGACTCCGAGGATCTGAGCCTGGGGTCAAACGCGGGGCCACGCGTGTGCGTGCCCCTCGCTGCAGCTGACACAGGATTCCAGAAGACGGTGATGGGCGCGTTCTTGGCGCGGGGCCTGGCCACAGCCAGCCCTCAGGCAACAGGGCCGGAGCTTATTTTTTGATTGATTCACCCAGGCACATAAATGATGTCAACGGATTTTTCCATGACCTTAGAGATCATTTTCCCATACAGATGAGGAATCCGAAGGTGGAAAGGTTAAGTGACAAAGCTAATAACGGCAGAGCCGGTCCAGCAGGGTGTGTGGGTGTGTTTCCTCTCTTCTCTGATTGCACTGAGAAAAGCTCCCTCGGAGCCTGGACGGCTGAGACACACTGGGCTCAGCCCGGCTGTGTGGCTCCCAGCCAGCTACTTGCCCTCTGTGTGGCCACTGTCCACCTGCAAAGGAGAACCAGTCAGAGTTCTCGCGTGTGAGCGTCAGAGAAGGGAGGCACGCGAAGCCCTCTGCACGGCGCCGATGCCTGGCAGTTTGCAGAACACGCACCCTAAGCTTCTGCTTGGATTTTCCCATGGGCACACCCACCCCAACGCTCTTTGAACAAACTCGGGCGCTCCACGGCTTCGTGTCTAAATCTCAACCAAGCCTGAAACCTGGAAGTGAGACAGCAAAGGAGGCCTCAACCTCCTCTCGGGGGCCCCCTCCAGAGCCCTAAGCGCCACCTCCCATTCCAAGGTGGGGCAAGAGGCAGGGCTGCCCGATGCAGCCTAGGCCCAGGGAGCCTCTTGTGGTTTTAGCCACAGCCCTGGCGAATTCTTCAGTGTTGGGGTGAACTGGGGCACCTCCCCCAGCACAGCAGCTCTCAGGGTGTGGTCCTCAGAGTGGACCAGGGGCAGCAGGAACCAACAGGGCCTGCTGAGTCAGGACTCGGGGCCAACGGCTCTGGCCAGTGCCCTCCCTCCACAGCCGCCTCATCTGCAGCGGGGACCACAGCACTACCTCACAGGTGCACCTAGACAGTCAAGGGAGAGGCTGCCCAGGCACAGCTCACAGCCCGGCAGGGGGAGGGGCCACAGCACCATACAGGCACAGGTCTGCTCAAGACAACACTGGCCCTTCCAGGCCCACACATCCTAGGTATTGTGAGTTGCAAATCTGACACGAATGAGTCCCTTCAAAGCCCTGGCTCTGTCAGCTGCCCCCTTTCCAATGCAGGCGAACTGCACTGCGTGCCAGTTACACACACTCGACACCTGCTCAGGAAGCCGCAGTGGTTTCAAGGTGAACGGATCAAACACTGAAAGAGGAATCAACACCAAACCCTCGCAAAGAGTAGCCGTGAAAGAATACTCCCCAACTCACAGCACCCTGGAGCCAGAACCAGGCAAAGCATCACGAGAGACTGCACGGAATACAGACGCCAACCCCCCAACAAAATGCCAGAACACCAAACCCACAGCAGGCAGACAGCGGCATTCCACGGAGTGCAAAGCTGGCTCTGTGGCCTGTGCTGTGGCAGAGCGGGTTAAGCCACCACCTGTAGCACCAGCATCGCATCTGGGCACCAGCCTGAGTCCTGGCTGTGCCACTTCCAATCCAGCTCCTGCTGATGTGCCTGAGAAGGCACTGAAAGACGGCCCAAGGACTTGCGCATCTGCACCCACATGGGCGACCTGGAGGAAGCACCTCGCTCCTGGCTTTGGTTTGGTCTAGCTCTGGCCATTGCAGCCAATTGGGGAGTGAGCCAGCAGATGGAAGGCCTCTCTCTATGTCTCTCCCTCTCTCTCCCCCTGTAATTCTACCTTTCAAATAAAAAAAAAAAAAAGTTGATTCTGGATCCAAAAAATCAATCCATGTTACTGCGCCATATTAATAAAGAGACATCGCCAGAGACGGAGAAGACGTGACGGGATCCAACAGCACGCCATGGTGAAAACACTCAACCAACGAGGAGTGAGAGGAAGAAAGCGCTCCCCAACCTGATGCGGGGCTTCCACGAAACACCCACAGCCAACAGCGCGCCCAGTGGTGAGAGCCCGAACGCTTTCTCCCAAACATTTTTGCAGCAAAATATACTTCTCCTTCAATTCTATTTTCCATGAGTTTGCGAAGTATTCTCATATATTCAATGGACTATTACTCAGCTTGTAAAAGGATGACAATTCTGACAAACGCTGCGATGCAGATGAGCCTCAGGTCATTCCGCTCTGTGAAACAGGCGGCCTCAGAGCCAAGTACTAGGGACTGCACCGAGGCCAAGCACCACCGGTGAGGCTGGCACGAGCGGCTCCAGGCCCGGCTGCTCCGCTTCCGACCCAGCTCCCTGCTGTGGCCTGGGAACGCAGGGAAATGGCCCAAGTGCTGGGGCCCCTCCCAGTGGATGAAAGGTATCTCTCTCTCCCTTCCCCCCCTTTCTCCATCCCTCTGCCTTTCAAATAAACAAATCAATAAATCCCCCCCACACACACACACACACGCAGTTCCTTGCGGGCCAGGCTGAGGTCACGAGACCAGCACTCACAACACTGCAGTTCAGTCCTTGGCTGCGGCCTCCTTACAACGAGATAGAATTACTGCTCTCCCCAGCTCACGGGGTAACAAGCTGACACTTGGATGTGAGACTCAGAGAAGTTAAGGAACTTATCAGAAGTCACACAGCCCATACACAGCAGAACTGGGAATCACACACAGGAGCGCTTACTGGGTCGTCTCGTCCCTAGGGCCGCCCTCAGCCAGGAAGGCATCACGGGGGTGGAGAACTCTGGCCCTGATGCCATGGGGCGGCGCCGTCATGTGCGGCGAGCAGGGAAACTTGGCCTCCAGACTCTAACAGGTGACAGCAGTGACCCTCAGAAAGGTGAAGCAGGCTCTCGCCAGGAAACAGAGCAAGTAAGTAGCGGAGCAGAACTTGAACCTGGGTTGAGGATGCCAATGTTCATTCTTCCCACACGAGACACCAGACACTTCCCACCTCGTTAAAGCAACAGCGCAAATGTTTAAAAAAAGACAAAATCTCCATCCCTGAATAGCCCACCTAGGTTTCTTTCTTCTAAGCCACCATCGGTAAGTCACAAAGAAACACCAAGCGGCTGTCCAGAGTGGCTGTGGGGCGGGCAGCTGCCAAGGGCAGGCCCCGGGCTGCCTGCTCTCTGTGCAGCAGCTCGCCAGCTCCAAGATTCCTGCAAACAGAGCCCTCATGCTCCCCACCCCACCCCCACTAGGGAGAAAGAAAAACCGTCCCTAGGAAAACCAAGCAAGCCCCAAGGTCAAGGCTGCGAGTCGGCGCTCGGCCCAGCGTCTGCTCAAGGGCGGCAGCCGAGGCCGTCGGCCTCCAGGTCCCCAGGGCCCCGGCCCCGTGTGCTGAACACAGCGGTTTCTGCACCCAGGAATAGACACCTGCTTCGATCCCCGCTCTGCCGACTCAGGCTGACACACGGACCCCGCACCGCCAGTGCCTGCGTCAGCATCTGCCTTCCTCCCTGAAACACGGACGCCCCACCCTGGGCTGCAGAAAGCTGTCCTGACGCCGCGGACGCGTGGGAAGCAAGGTCTTTAAAAAGCACTTTTAAAAGCGCAGGCCTCGACCATCGCAGAAAGAAGACAACAGACGCGATTCGGCCACACCCCAGGCCCCCGCTCCTTCCCTGAGCAACAACCTCTCCAGTGGGAAGACACCCGGCTCCACCCTGAAGCAGGCCGCCCTTCCCTGTGCTCAGGTGACACACTCAGCCCTGTGGTGTCTCCCATCCACCAGGGGTGACAAGGCTGGGGGAGCCTGTTTGGGGACAGCCGCTCTGAGCACTGACTTTATCTGACCTCGTCCAGTCCCATCCACTGTCTCCAGCTTTGGCCTGAGTACTTTGGCCTGGCACACAAGGCCTTCCATCATCTGGCCCCGACCTTGTCCTCTGCCCTACGTCCAATTGTGACATGTTTTGAAAGCAATGGCCACACGTACACAGCCCATGCAGTATCTCATTTAACCTCCAGAACAACCTAGGAAGCAAACGCTATTATTATTCCTACTCCACGTGCGGGAGAGTGAAGCTCAAAGAGTTCATGGACCTTTCTCAAGACCTTTAGCCTCGCAGTAGCAGAGCTGAGATCAGCAACAAGACGCCAGCATGTTCTGACTCAGAATACCACCTACAGACCCCAAGTGCACAGCACCCCACCACCCTTCAGTGTCACCAGGACCTCCCACCAGCTGAGCCATCCTCGAAGTGCCGTGGCTGTCACACCTGCGCCTGGCCCTCAGTGCTTCTGGGTACCGTCATCTGTTCTGTCTGCCATCCCATCCCATCCCGAGTCCTCTGGAGGCCAGAGCTCGGCGCCTCCGCCTTACAGCAGGGTTACTGAATAACCCATCCAGCTCAGGGTGCTGTCAAGAGCTAAGTGGGAGAGAGCACGGCAAAGCAGCACAGCGCTGGGCGACACCCCTGCCGCCGTCACCATGATTGCTGTGACCTGGCATCCCGGCAGGACTCTCCGGGACGTCTGGAACAGGCGAGCGAGGCGGTCTGCAACACCGGAATGAACGGTTTCTCCCACTGCTGCTCCGGCACCAGGCGTGGGCGGGTTTCCCCCACACCCCAAGCAAGAAGTGCACGGTGGACCCCAGCTTGGCGTCCCCGAATTGAATTCGGTTCTGACGCTGCCCACCTGGAGACAGCATCAGATCCCACAGGTTGAGAGCTCGGTTCCCGAGACCTGTGTGTGCTTCTCACAGCTCCGCTATGATCCTCAGGCACGACTAGTTCAGCACAGAGAAGGCAGGAGAGCCTCGCTTATGTTGAAGGATTCCACAGAGATTCAGCCCAAGACGTGCACCAGGCGAAGGCACGGGAGCCTCCGTGCCTGTCCAGTACCACCGTCCAGGGGCTCCCCCAGGGCCAGCTCCCCAGCGGCTCCCGAATCTGTCTTCCTGGGTTTTACAGAGGCCTCATCAGGTAGGCACTGCTGCCCAACCACCTTCAGCCCCCTCCCCTTCCCGGGCGTAAAAGGGGGGGGGGGGGGGCTGAAAGCCCAACCCTCTCCCCACTTGGCCTTCCTGTGCCCGCCCCACGCTGACAGCCCTCGGTCAAGTCCTCAGCACAGGAAAATGCGTTGTCTGCAGAGTTCAAGCACGGTCGGCAGTGCGTCCAGGAAATGGGCACGTATAACCTGCCCTAACTCGCTCACACCTTACTCTCTTCCTCTCGGGGCGAAGCCGCGTTCTCTACGCCTGGGGCCTCGGCTCCCAGTCCCCAGCCTCAGCCCTGCCCTGCGGAGGAACGGCCTTGCAGCTCTGTACGCTGGGAGCAGAAAGATGGGGCTGGGCATGGGAGGGCCCGGGACAGGACATGAGGCCATGAGAAGCGCCCCGACCCTGAGCCTAGGAAGGCTATCGTGACCCTTGAACCTCGGCATTTCAACTCTGCTTCTTGGATCTGGATCCGTGCACAACTTCACTCCTGCACCAGGAGGTCTTCAAAGTGTTCTGATAGAAGTAAGCATCCCTAGCAAGTTCACATGGACCCACGCCTAACCACCCACCTGCTGACCTGAGGCCAGTCTTTTCTGTAACAAGCCCCACCTGCCTGTCCACTGCACAGGCCATCGCCTGCAATCCCAGCTCCTCCCAGAGTCTCCTGGCACCTGCTCCCCATTCCAAAGCACCCCGATTCCTGCCCAGAGAGCCCGCCATCCCTGCCCAGTGGCCTTGGCTGCAGAGGTCTCCCGATGACCCGGGCTTGGGCCCAGGGCAGACCGAGGGCAGGCTGGAGTGTGAGCTTGCAGGAAGCCCGTTCTCTCAGCTCCCTGTGTGGCCCTGGCCCTCCCTAGGCTCAGTCTCAGTCTTTGAAAGACAGGGACTTGCCCAGGATGGTGTTCCCAAGCCACAGGCCCCAGTCGCTGCTGCGATGTCTGTGCAAAATGCGTACAACATGCATCCACTGCCAACATCAGCTTCACTGGGCGCAGGCCCCACGGGAGTGTGCAGATGGCAGTTTCAGCAGTAGACACAGAGTGTTTCTGAGAACACCGCCAAGTTCCTGCAGGCCCCTTTACAACTTCCTTTATTTGCATGACATTTGTCTTTAAAATTACTTCTAAAAAAGCATACACCACTTCAGCCTTATTCTAAACAAAGGTATCCACAAAACCCTAAGCGCTAGCCACAGTTTCCCCAATACATACTAAAATATTGCTAAAAGAAAGCATACATGTACGCACACCATCTAAAATCTTCCGTATCGAGAGACAAGCATTCTTGTCTCAAGTGGGTAGGAAACCTGAATTAGAATATAACTTTATTGGGGCCAGCACTGTGGCATAGCAGGTAAAGCCGCTGTCTACAATGCTGGCATCCCGTACAGGCACTGGTTCCAGTCCCGGCTGCTCCACTTCTGATCCAGCTCCCTGCTAATAGCCTGGGAAAAGCAGAAGATGGCTCAAGTGCCCTGGTATCCACACGGGAGACCAGGAAGAAGCTCCTGGCTCCTGGCTCCTGGCTCTGGACTGGCCCAGCCCTGGCTGTTGTGGCCATCTGGGAAGTGAACAGCGAATCAACAATCTCTCCCTTTGTGTCTCTCCCTCTTTCTGTGACTCTGACTTTCAAATAAATAAATCTGTATATTTTATTTTGGTGTAAAAACAATTTTGCAGTGAGCACTGTGGTGAGCAGGCTGCCACCTGGGCGTGGTGCCCCCATCGCATATCAGAGCGCTGCTGCAAGTCCCAGTCACCCTGCACTTCTGATCCACCTCTGCTAACGGCCTGGGAAGCAGCAGGTTACGCTCAGGGACTTGGGCTCTCGCCACTCACGTGGGAGAGCCAGATGGAGCTCCTGGCTCCTGATTATGGCCTAGGCCAACCCCAGCTGTTGGGGGCTTTGGGGAGTGAACCAGCAGAGGGAAGACCTCTGCCCTACCCCCACCCCCTCCCATCACTCTGCCTTTCCAATAAATAAGTCTCTTCTAAAAGCTGGAACCCATGTGGTGTCCTACTCCTCCTTCTCTGCGGCGTGCTGGGAGTGGCCTCACACACACGGCAGAGGAGCCGAGCGCCGTGTGAAGCCCTGTCCAGCCCCAACAGCCCAGGTCACCACCTTCTGGATGACAAAGCCTTGCATACAGCCGGTGCTTCTCCAAAACTGGTTGCCAGCCAGCAGGAGAGCTCAAAGCCCATCTCTGTAGCACCCTAGGTGGTCTCTGCTCAGCCAAGTGCTGCCAGCCGCAGTGAGAGTTTGCCTGAGTTGTGCAGAGCTGACAGGCAGGTGGGAGACTCGGGTCTGCAGCAGAGTCCACACGGGGAGGAGCAGGGAGCAGGGGAGGCAGCAGAGACAGAAATCCACGGAAGTCCTAAGAGTAGCATCTGGGAAAACTGCCCCCAGTCCTCAGTCTGCTACCACACGTGGTCTATTAGGTTGTTTTAATAAATCCAACATTTTCACATCAACACCACTGGAAAAAAAAAAAAACACTCTCAGAGGTCGACTCTTCGACTCTGCACGCCCACAAAGGACTTGCCCAAACAGCAGGAAGAGCCCGGTCCCTTCCAAGCCCGGTCTAACAACCAGCAGTGAAAGCACAGAACCTCCTGGGCCCCCGTCAGCCCAGGCACCTGTGGGATGATGCTGGGAGGAGACATCGCTGACAAGGCCGACGCAGACTTCTGGGACAGCTTCCAGGGGCTGCTGCACCCCACCCCAGGACACCCCGTTACCAACAGTGATCATCTAGCTCCTCCAGACAGCCCTCCCAGCTCCTGCCAAACACACCTAGCCACGCCCGTCGCCTCTGCCCACGTCAGCCAGACAGCCCTTCCTGCCTTCCCCCTGGAAAACTACTCACTCCTCAAAGGCCCATCCCCTCCCGGGAAGACTCCCAGCACAGAGCACACAGGGACTGGGCCGAGCTGGGGCGCAACCAGGTTTAAGGGGCCTCCCTCCTGATCTGTGTGGAAAGGAAATGACAGCCCAGCCCCTTGCAGGTGGTGGGAGCAGAGACAGACCCCCAGACCAGGGCAGCAGGAAGGGATTCCTGGGGACGAGATACAGTGCCCAGTGAACTGGGACAACAAAGCCAATTCCGTGGTATCGAAGGCCAGTGACCACTTGCAGACTATGCCCACGAATCCCCTCCAGGGACCCAGGAGGCCTGTGAGCCTTGCAACGCCTGCAACCGACCACCGCGGCTCCCAGGGCCCGGCCCTGCCCACAGCAGCTCTGTTGGAAGCACCTTACACTACATCCTCACGCCAGCCCTGGAAAGGTGGCTCCGATACTACCACCCCATTTCAGAGATGAGAAAAAATTAAGGGAAGGTCAAGGAGCTTGCTCCAAGGCTCACAACCCTCAGTGGCATTCAAGTCCAGGCGGTCTGGCACCGGGGCCGGCTGTGGCGGCTGGAGGAACTACTGCACCCCACCACCTCACACTGAAAACCACCCCTACACGGCGCCCAATTCACCCTGCAGACCAGGGAGCACTCGGAGACAGGGTGCTCACCCACGTGCTGGCCCCGGGGGGCAAGAAACCAACAAAATTCTGCTAAACAACCAGTAACCCAAAGTACCACGGAACACTCGTGCAACGGGTCATCACGCCACTCCAGCTGGAGCCTGGCCAGCTCCCATCCTGGTCCAAGTCAGCATCCCTGCACCTCTGGGCTTGGTAAAATGCACTTCCCGGGCCCCACCCTCGACCTAAGGCCTGGCAACACCTGGGGGCGGAGCCCGGCATGCAAAGTCCCCACATACACTGAGAAGCGCAGAGGCGGGGATGGATATCCACTGCCACGGAACGAGTTGGCTCCTGAGCACTGTGCCCCACGAAGGGGTCCCCGCGCCCACAACAGCACTCGACACGAAATGTCTGCTGGCATGAAGTACTCCTCAGTGACTGGTGGGTGTCCGTAAGCATCCGACTCATTCCAGTGTGCTTGGGAACACCGGGGCACCCTCTCCCCCTGCTGCGCCCGGCACAGGGCCACACGGCAGCACAGGGCCCGCCCTCGCCAGCGGCCCGCCAACCAAAGAACGAAAGAACCGCCGCGCCGCACGGGTCCTGGGATGCGCGCTCTGCGACCAGGACGCATCTCACGCCCAGTGTCCTGCCGTCGTCTAACTGGCAGTGTCCTCCACCTTTCGCTGCGTTTCCCAAGAGGTGGCATCTTGGACGTCACAAAAAACAGCACCTACCAGAGTCTTCATTTCTGATTTAAAGACTTAAATCAGACGTCCCCACAGCTAACATATTGTCGAAACGCTCGGAAACGTGGCGGTGGCTGCATACATCCAGGCGACTCCTGCTCTGCAGGAAGCCACAGAGGCACCGACGTAGGAATGCTCAAGGTTTCAAGCAAAACCTCTGCACACACTTCTCAGAACTTACCTTTTTTGACTGAAGTCCAACATTTTCCCAATCTTTTCATGAGCCAGTGGTGTAGACCACCGCAGCGATTAGGAGCTGAGGTGTGGAGGCCAGAATTCCAGCTCAGCCACCTCCCCCAGCAGCCTCAGCCGCCTGTGCGTGAGCCGGGGCCAAGTGCGGCTGCACATTCCCTGTGCAGGTGCACATTCCCTGTGCGGGTGCACATTCCCTGTGGGTGCCACCCGCCTTTCCGGAGGAGGCACCAGCCCAGAGCACCACACCAGCGGGGTCCGAGCAAGGGGCGCCAGGCCACCGCCGCTGCGTGAGCTCTTTCTACGCTCACTCCATTCCCCCGAGCGGCAAGCCAGCAATGCCCCTGCAGCTCAGAACTATCCGGGCCACGCTTCCAGGGCTGCAGCTACAGAAGCGAGCTGTGAGACGCGGCAGGCGTCACCCCACCCACCTGGGCGGCTCTGGTCACGTGACCCCGCTTCTCTCTGCCTCCCTCCCCTACCTGGACAGTGAGGAGGGTGGAAGACAGACCAGCAACATCACACAAACTGCATGCACACATCCTGGCTCCCTTTCGTGGACATGCCCGACTCCTACCAGTGGTCATGAGCACTGGAAGGCCAAGGACCTTCCATTCGCAGGGACAGGAGCGGGGTGGGGGGTCTGCCTGCTTCAGCTGGGTGAACACAGGCCCAGGAGGCTCTCTGGTGGATGCACAAAGGCCTTTGGGGGTCGAGGGTTTGGAGAGGCAGGTGACCTGCCACTCATCTGGTGCCCAGTCAAGGCGTGGCCAGACACAGTGGTGAGCCAATGTTGGAACCCAAGCAGAGGGTGTGGGATTGGGATTGGAGCCACAGCGCGGCCACGCTGAGGCAGACAGAAAGGATGAGGGGTTAAAATGGGTGGACTGGACACCCCCGTTAAGCCATCTGGGACCCTTCAGACAGCAGCCATCACCACCTGGCAGGAAGTCCATCTTTTGTGCTTGGAAAAAAAAAATATGGTTTAAAAACTTCAAACTGGACATCTGTCCCTCTCTCTGTGGAGGTGGAAGACAGGGCTGCTCCAGAGCCAGGAGCCAGAAGAGGAAGTCCACGGGCAGATGTGAGGACGTCCACAGCTATGTCAGAGGCACAAGATGGACATGCAACCGCTGGCCCACAGACAGATCAAGCCAGACGCCCACCCAGATCCCCACAGCAAAACAGGTGCATCACAGACGTAAATAAAACCAGAAAACCACAAATCAACTAAAATCAAACATGGAAAACCCACAGGGAGGAGGAGACAGGTCCAAGCACGCACGCAACACAGAAAGTATGAACCTCTGTCCAGCAGAAGCATCGGGAGCGAGAACGCCAGACCACACACACGTCACTCTGGCGAGGCACGGGCCAGCCACCCTCATGGAGTGTAAGCACCATGCCAGCACAAAAATGAGTAACAGTAAGGAAGAAAGTTTTCCAAAGAACTGCAGACGGCCCCTATGCAGACAACAGCATGTCCCAGTCTCACGGGGACCAAACACCGGAGACCTGGGCTGAGAGTGCTCCTCGGGCAGAGTCAAATATACACGGTCAGCGAGGTCCTGGGAAGAGTTGTCCCCGTGTCCATGAGGGGGTGCAGACAGCACAGGCTTCCTGGGGAGCTGCATGGCAGTCTGTGAAAACCGGAAGGTCGGACTGGTTTTTCTAAGTAGGTTCATTCCTAGGATCCATCCAAAGAGGAAGAAGACCACCCACAAAGACGGGCAGGCGAGGGACTGGGTACATAAATTGTGAACGGGAAGTGTGGAGGCCAAGGACGCTGCTCATCATACTTGCTGTTTGAAAAGTGGATGGCATTCTGGCCTCAGAATCAGTCCTTAAGGCATTCAGATCTGGCTGAAAAGCCCATGAGAGTATTTTAGGCATGGAAAGCCAAGACACTCTGGCAAAAAAAAAAAACAAAAACAAAAACAAAAAACCTAAATGAAAGATCCCTGCAAGTGAGATCCCAGCAGAAAGAACGGGTCATCAAACAAGGAGGTACCTTTCTCTGAAGGGAGGAGAGAACTTCCACTTTGACTATGACCTTGTCTAATAAGATCAGAGTTGGTGAACTCAAAAGGCTTCCATAGCCTTGGCAACTCATGACAAGAGCCTAGGGTGATTACTGATGCCATAAACAAGAGTGCCAATTTGTTAACAGGAGTCACTGTGCACTACTTACTCGCATGTAGGATCTCTGTCCTTAATATGTTGTCCAATGTGAATTAATGCTATAACTAGTACTCAAACAGTACTTTACACTTTGTGTTTCTGTGTGGGTGCAAACTGTTGAAATCTTTACTTAATATATACTAAATCGATCTTCTGTATATAAAGATAATTGAAAATGAATCTTGAAGTGAATGGGATGGGAGAGGGAGCGGGAGATGGGAGGGTTGTGGGTGGGAGGGAAGTTATGGGGGTAAAAAGCTACAGTAATCCAAAAGCTGTACTTCGGAAATTTATATTTATTAAATAAGTTAAAATTAAAAAAAGAAAGGCAGGGGCACCCCCTTTCTCAGGGGGAAAGATGCACATGAGACACCCAGCAACAGCACAGCCCTATCAGTAGGAAACCAAGAGAGCAACACCCGTGTGGTGGCAGGGAAAAGGAGACGGCTTGAGGGTCCTCAGAAGGGAAGGCAGAACGCTCATCAAAGAGCAAGGAAAGAAAAGACCAATGGGAGCAGAGTGGGGGAGGGCAGGGGGCGGCCGGCCAAGAGCACAAGAAACTGGGTCAGAGGGAGCAACGGCCCCGGGAGGTCAAAGCCACGATGAGCTACAAGCAACGGGGTTCTAGAACCCCCGGAGCCGCTGGATGGGGCACTGCCAAAAGCAGTAGCCTGCTCTCCTGTACGCCAGCAACCGCCACTTAGCGGGGAACACTGAAAGGTGATCCCGCTTACAGGCAGATCTAAAGGAGCCAGGAACCAACTGCACGGAATGTTCAGGAGAGAGAAGACAATGGAACTTCTTTGTGAAGGCAACAGAAGAAACTGAAGTGACAGCCCGAGCCCAGGCCCCTCCTTCTCTCTGCACCTGTGCCCACTCCCCAGCCCTGAGACCTCATTCCCACTCTCCCCACACCTCCCTCCTGCATCCCGGCCCCTCCAGCGCCCCCTGTCAACATCCCTCAGTCACTCCACTACAACCAGACGACTTCCCTCTGCCCCCACCCTGCGGCCCTCGGGGGCCCACCCCTACCTCCCCCCCCCCCCGCCCAGTGCTTCCAGGCTGCTTCCTCCTGCCTCTTCGCACCCCTGCAGGCTACCACCACAGTGAATCCACAGTCCTCCCCACGTGCAGGCCCCATGCTGGAGCACGCCAGCCCCAACATCCCATTCAGCCTCCGACTGGGGGGACAGCGACTCTGCCCTCACTCTACAGACGCCCAAGAAACTAAGGGTTCACCTTAGTGATCCAACAGGAGACACAGAGATGGCGATGCATGAGAGGGCACTTACCAGGGGGGCTGGCTTGTGGAGGAGGCCACCTGCAGCTTGGAGACCCCAGAGTGCCAAGAACGTGGCTCAGTCAAGACCCAAGGCCTCGGAAGCAGGGAAGCCAATGGTGTAACTTCCGGTCCCAGGCCAAAGGCCTGAGGGTATGGGGGGCATGGCGGGGGACAGGGCAGCGGTGTGCATCCTGGCCCAAGGTCAGAGGGCCGGGAGCCCTGATGTCCAAGGGCAGGAGGAGGGGGGAGGGACCCTTTGCTGCCCTTTTTCAGCTGTTTGAACGCAGCTGGTGGGGTGGTGCCTGCACACACCCAGGCACATCGTCCCCACTCAGCCCAGCGACTCTGCCTCACAAACACCCCAGACTAACACCTTCCCAGCTCTCCACCTTCTCTGTCAGCCAGCCAGGCTGACACCCAGAGTCAGCCCTGGGCCCAGCACACAGGAAGTGCCCGGTGCCAGGGTGGGTCCTGCACAGCCAGGAGCGTCTGCTCAGAGCAGGCCCTGCAGGCGAACTCCAGGCAGGGGCCCTGTCTTGGTGAAGGCATCCATCCAACAGGGAAGACCCCAGAGGGAGACAGGACCCCGGAGCTCTGAGAGTGCCCACGGGGTCACCAGGGCTGGGGCCTTCCTGGGGAAGGCGGCCCAGGGCTGTGCGTGAACCACAGGAGCCAGCGGCTGGGGGCTGGGGGGAGAGCCAGCTCTCATCGGAGACCAGTTCCGAGCATGCAAATGCCACTCTCCAGAGGAAATGCGTGTCTCTCCAGGCGTCCAGCTGGGATGTTTACCAACCGCTTCCTGCACGCCAGGCCTGCAGTGCCAGGAAGCCAGGGCCCCCGGGCTATGCCCAAAGGGTGGGAAGGCCGGACGTAGCAGACAGCCCTCCACTGAGCAGACCCCAGGAGCGGGCTCTGAAAGGACGGGGCCTGGTCCGGGGTGGGGGAGGGCCAATCACCCTGGATGAGGAGGTCCCCAAAGACTGACCAGCAAGAGCCACTGGACACTCATCGCGGCCTGATAGGCAGGGAACAGGCCGGCCACACCCAGTGCAGACGGAGCCCAGCGAGGGCACCCAGGGCTGCAGGGCCGGGGCGGCTGGGAGCCCACGTAAAACACCTGGCAGCCTCCTCCTGCAAAGCCATCGCCACTGCGCCCTCCCACCCCGGGCCAGCCCAGCAGCCAGGCAACGCCTCACTGCAGCCGCGGAGCCACAGCCTCCCACACACAAGATGCCGGGGACTCCTGGCTCTGGCTGTCTCTTCCAATCCAGCTCCCGGCCCGGCGTGACTTTCACAGGAGGAAGCAGCCGTGCCCCCGGAGCCACTGGCCGGGGTTCTGCAGTGCTCAGACCACTGGGCTCCCAGGAGGAGCACAGAGCCAGCCTCCCGGGGCTGCAGGAACAAACGACCACAGACGCGGGGCTACAAACAGCACACAGGGCTTCTCTCACAGTTCTCAGACCAGAAGTCAGAACGCTCACGCGTCTGCCAAAGTCAAGGTGCTTCTGGGCCCTTGCCCCCGTGGGCGGCCCCAGGGGAGACTCCTCCCTCACCACGCCCAGCCGCAGGTGGCTGCTGGCATCCCTGGGCTGTGGGCGCACCGCTCTCCCCTCCGTTTCCACACCACCTCGTCCTGGGTGCCCGCTGGATCGCCCTCGGCCTCACTCTGGACAGCCGGAGCAAGCACCAACCCTCAAAACTCCCCGGCACACTTCCGCCACATAAAGGAACATCCACACGCTCCACAACCAGAGTGTGGACCTCTTTTGGAGGACCACCCACTGGAAATCAACCAACAGGCAGGGTCCGCACACAGCACCTGCAGGGGGCGCTGCACACTCCCATCCGATGGCTGCAGGCCCTCCGAGCTCAAGCCTGGGCTCCAGCCTCTCCAGGTGAGCTGTGTGGGCTTGGGCGAGCTCCTGACCCTCTCTGTGCCTCAGCTTCTTCGTCTGTAACAACAGTCCCCACTCCAGGGCTCGGCAAGCATTGCACATGGTATTCCAAATCCCAGGTCAAGCCCCTGGAGCCACAGCTGGCATGTGAGGGGGAGGGACCCTCAGGGCCCTGTCTCTTATACACACACACACACACACACACTGCTCCTCTGCAGGCCCTGTCTTCCATCCAGGCACCCAGGCCCAATGCTGTGCTTCTACACAATCCCTTCCATCCTGCAGCCAGCCAGCCCCAATCCCAGGATCTCCAGCCACCTCCCTACTCACCGCTGGGCCCCCAATGTCTCCTCGCCCACCCTGCGACAGGCACCTTCTTACAAGGCAACAGGACCCTGGAGCGGGTGAGGGACAGCAGGCGGGGCTGACGCCACGGGCATACAACCTGCACAGTCACCACAGCCCTGAGCTTGGAGGGGCCACGGCCGCTGAGCGCTCTTCTGTCACCGTCTGGATACTCGTACCCTGCTCGGAACAGGGTGCCTTAAAAACCGTGCCATCGGTCCTGAGCGCCGCAGGACTCCACGGGCTCGTGGGGCAGGCCCTGCGCTGCGGCGTCGCCCGTGCCCGCTCACTCACGCCTTGTCGGGAGGGTGTCACCAGCCTCATTGTACATATGTGGCCTGCCCAAGGGCGCATGGCTATCCACGCCTCCGGGGATGTCTCACATTTCCTTACGAGCGCCTCCCCTGAGAATCAGATGAGTGACTGTCCTGGCTCGGAGCCTGCAGCGGCGAGAGCTCAGACCCAGCTGGGTCCCTGGCACCCAGCGCCTTTGTCTCCCAGAGAGGGCGGCGCTGCACCCATGAAAAGCTGCCGACCGTCCACATCAGCCCTGGCAGCCTCCACAGACACACAGCCAGCCCATGAGACCCGCAGTCAAGAGGGACGTGCAAGCCGTGGCTTGCTGGGATAGGACCTCCTCCCTGCCCCCCTGCAGGAGGCCGGACAGAAGGGCCCCTGCCATCATGAGTGTCGGAGACAACACCCAGAAGCTGGGCCCCTCGTGCACGGCTGGTGGGGACGTGAAACTCCACAGCCACTTCCCGGAGCGGCCTGTGATCCCGCCACTCCTCTGCTGAGCCAGGGACAGTGAGGACTGTCACACGGCAGCTGAAAAACGGAAACCACCCAAGTGTCCATCAGCCACAGAAAAGAAGCAAGGCGTGGCATGATGAATGTGTATTTTGTGGAATATTATACAGCCATCAAAAAGAACAAAGTCCTGATCTACACTACAACGTGGGTGAACTCTGATAGCATTTAGCCACATGAAGAAAGCCGGTCACCAACGCTGACGCGTGCAATGACCCATTTGTGTTAACGGTCTGGGGTAGGGACAGCCAGGGGGACAGAAAGTGGGTTTGAGGTTTTCAGGAAGGGGGGGCTGCTTGTCGGTGAGGGGCTGCTTCTGGGGGGATGAAATGTTCGGATTAGACAGCAGTGGGGGCACACAGAGAATGCACACAGGTGCACCGGGCACGGGTGGAGGGTGGGTCCACGGCTGGTCTCACGGTGAACTGCATCTTACTGAAGCTGCTGCTTTTAAAAACAGATACATATGTACTAGGGTGGACAGCGCTCCCCAAAACCACGCCCTTCCCAGCAGCTCCAACAGCGCCGTTAACTTGGAAACAGAGTTTCTGCAGATGAGGCCACGCTGGGACAGGGCAGATCTGTCCTTGTAAGAGGGACGGAGACACACAGAGGACAGTGGGCCACGTGCCCAAGGAGGCCGAGGAACCCTGGACCAGCAGCCACCAGCAGCCGCTGCAAGAGAGGGGAAGAGGACTGCCCAGAGCCCTCGGAGGGCGCACGGCCCAGCCAGCACCCAGGCCTGACTCCGGGGCTCTGGAGCTGGGGAAGCACGCTGCTGCTGGCAGCCACCCGGCCTGCGGCACGCGGTCTCAGTGACATGTGCGTGTGCACATGTGTGCACACGTGTCTATGACTCGCTTTCACACCGACTCTCACCTGTCAGGAGAATCAGCCGCACACAAAGCCTCGAGGCTGACAGGAGCCAAGTCATTGCCCGAGCCTGCCACGGGCGGCATGGCCATTCGGGGACGCAGACATTTGGCCACGGCCTCAGAGCGCAGCCTTGGGGGCGGGGCAGATCGTGGAAGCTCTGTGCGCTCTCCGATGGGGCCCCGTAACAAAATCACCCATCAGCGTGCCCAGCAAGGCAGGGCTACCGCTTCCCTGCCCCGCTTCACAGAGGAAGAAGAGCCTGGAGAAGCTGCCCCGGTGACCAGCGGCCCTGCGACCCTGAAGGAGAGCACGGGTGGGTGGCCTTCGGGTCTCACTGACCACAAGGGGAGGCTGGGAGCGAGGGGCGGGAAGAACCGCTCCAGAGCGGCTGCAATGAGAATCATCTAGAAACCAAAAATTCTCCCTGCGGCTCCGCCCATCCCAGTAACTGGGGCTCAGGTGGGAGGCAGGCCTGGCATTGTTTAAGCCCCACAACTGACTCCAGCGGACCGCCGACGCCGTGGCCCTCATTCTGGGCATGGCCTCTCCACGTGTGGCATCACCTGGAAGCTGCTCAGCCCAACCCAGACACACTGAACCTAACGCCGGGGCGGCCCCGCAGTCGGTAGTGACCGGACGCAGGCTCACCGTGAGAACGGCGCGTCTGCAGGCCGGCCACTCAAAGTGGGCGTGCAGCCCAGCAGCACCAGCGCCCCGGCACCCGGGATGAAGCAGGGCTCAGGCTCACCCCGGACCCCCTGAGTCACCGCCAACCACAGCAGGGACAAGACCAGAGTCCTGCTAAAGATGATGCGCGCTGCTCACAGCCACTCCGGGGCCAAGGCCGGGGCCACATGTGCCTGGCTCCAAGAGTCACGCAGGGCCCGAGGGGATGGGGAATGGACACGAGGTGGTACAGGGTGTGATTCTCGGACCACCCGGCAAGCTTGCAGACGCAACGTGGGCGTGAGGGCTGAACCCCAACCCCAGCAGGCACAGTGTGGCCCCCTGCCGCTCGAGCCTCACCTGGATTACAGGGCTGGCATACGGATGAACATACAGGCCCTGGAGCGCTTTAAGTCTCACTGCCCTCACCATCACCTCCATTAGCACCATCATCACCTCCACCACAACCACATCATCACCACCATCACCATCCCCTCCACCATCACCAGCACCCCTTCCTCCCATCCTCACCGCCCTCACCATCACCACCATTAGCACCATGACCTCCACCACTACATCAACATCACCATCACCATCCCCTCCACCAACACCAGCACCCCTTCCTCCCATCCTCACCGCCCTCACCATCACCTCCATTAGCACCATGACCTCCACCACATCAACATCACCATCACCATCCCCTCCACCACCCTCCACCATCACCAGCACCCCTTCCTCCCATCCTCACCGCCCTCACCATCACCACCATTAGCACCATGACCTCCACCACTACATCAACATCACCATCACCATCCCCTCCACCAACACCAGCACCCCTTCCTCCCATTCTCACCGCCCTCACCATCACCACCATTAGCACCATCATCTCCACCACTACATCAACATCACCATCACCATCCCCTCCACCATCACCAGCACCCCTTCCTCCCATCCTCACCACCCTCACCATCACCACCGCCACCCTCCTTCCCACCACCACCACCACACCACATCAGCCTGGGTAAAGAAAGGCAACGAGAAACGAAGAAGCTCTGGAGCCGCTGGAACACGAGCCCTGCGCGGGGGAGACAGACGCCCTCTGTCTCGGATGCTGCCGACTCAACCTCAGAGACAACCCGGACCAGGAGGCCCTGAGGGCAGGACTGTGCACAAAGCTCTACCTGCGCAGCCAGGCCTGGCCCAGAGCCGGCTTGGTGGCCGGCTGGGTCACTTCCGCACCGAGCTCACGGTTGCAGTGAGTGGGGACGAGGCTTGCTCCCGATCTGGCCACATGCATATTCCCAGGAAGCCACGCAGACATGCGGCAGCCAAGCACTACTGATCCTTACCGTTAACAAGCAACAACAAACAGAAAACTGGTCCCCCACTTCCCTCCCCAGGCTCCCCGGGTGACGCCGATGGCTCTTCACGCCTCGCGGGAACACCCAGCCCCACTCTCATCCCGCAGGTCACACCTCCGAAACATCAGTGCCACACTCCCCACGGCCAGCACGCGGCCAGCACACCGGCCGGGCCCCTCCGATGGGGCGGGAGAGCTCGGGGATGCGGCTCCAAGTGAAGCGTGCTCCTCCTCCCACTACCTGCGAGCACTGGCCAAGACGCCAGCCCCACAGCTGTCCCTCTGCTGAACTCTCGACTCGAGCTGACGGCGACCTGGCCCCACAGACTGACCAGACGACCTGCACACGACGCTAACCAATCTGAGCTGCAGGAAACAAGTGCCCTACTGACGAGCGGCCTGAGCCAGGCCCTCGTCTGCAGCCCCAGCCCCAGCTTTGGTGCCTCCAAGACCCCCGGCCAGGCTGGCATCTTCTGGGCCCTGGGAGGGGAGGAGAAGCCAGCTCCCACTCCATCCATACCTGCAGCGGCCTGTCAGCCCAGACAGCACGGCACACATGCCAGGGCACAACCAGCCAGGCCACAGGACCCCGGGGCGGCAGTGACCACGTCTGCCTTGGTGACCCTCAGTCCCCAGGCGCACAGGGCCTTAGGACTCCACTCCCAGGGGCTGGAAGACACATTACAAGAACAAGAAGGTTTCTCTTACCTGCCAGAATCCGCTCCTGTGGCCTCCTCGCCCAGGACGCCCGCCTGGGCTGTGCACCTCCTGGGTGCCTCAGGAGAGCAGACGGGGACGCAGGAACAGCCGCCGCCCTGTCACTCAAGAGCTGCAGTGGAGGGGGCTAACAAGATGGCACCGGGTGAGGTCAGCACTCAGACCCTGGGGGCTTCCTGGAGGAGGTGATTCCCCCAGCTGAGCCCTCCAGGAGGCTAAACAATGAAATGAAGAAAAAGCCAGCTCTGCGGGATGTCCACCCGTCTCTGGCTATACCCCGGGGAGGGGGGCGGAGCCTGGGAGGGGGGTGACATCTACCAATTTCTTTATTCTCTTCTGTGTTCGAACAGTCACAATAACAAATACAACTCCAGTGACTTCAAAGGCGATCAAACTTTAGGAAAAATGTAGGAGGGGAACAATGACTGTCCGAAGGAAAACTGGCCGAGGCCACAGACCCTGAAAATGCAGTGACGTCCCACACCTGCCGCAGGTGACATTCAACAAACCCACAGCAGGCTACACTTCAAGTTGATGGTCCTGTGTGGCCCGTGAACGGTGCCAGAAACATCCAAACGGCCCCGGCAGAAGAAAGCGTCCCACCCCTGCCACGGAGGGAGAAGCACATTTATTTCCAGACTGGCTCCCCAGAGGCCGCCCAGAATGGGGGGGGGGGGGGGACAGCTGTCTCCACCTCAAGCCGACCACAGCACCAGAACGAGGGAGAGGGGCACACGGAGCAGCTCCCCGAGACGCGGCCGCCACCAGGAGCCCGTCTTCAAAAACTTCTCATTTTGCAGGGGCTCAAACCCCACAGAGAACGTGCAAGACCAGTGAGTACAATGAACGCCCGGCCACCACCTGGCTCCACCAGCGGCTGGCATTCATCCTCGCTCTGTAGAGCCGTGTTCCTATAAATAGCCGTCTATTTTCACGAACGTTTGAAGGTAACCTGCAGACATCACGACACCTGAACCTAAACGCTGTGGCTTTTATCTCCCAGACCAAAGGCACCGTAAAATCCTGTCGATGATCAGAAGCAGAAATCTGACCGCTGATGTGGCTCGTCATTCAAATGTCACCGACTGTCACAATAAGGGCCTAAAAATACCAGCAACCTCACTCTTCTTGACACGGGCCTCAGAGCGCTTCTTAGAGAGTGAGTGTGCACGCGGGGACTTCAGAAAGTTCATGGAAAAGGCAACGATGAGTTTGTTTTGGCACAAAAAGCTGCAAAGCCACGCGCGGATTTTTAGGACACACTTCCCGCGGGCTTCATGGAGGCTGTCGGAGATGCTCTGAACCTTGCGCTTCCCGGACACCATGACGTGGAAGAGTAAACGAGGCCCGGCGAAGAACAACCGGCGATGAGTAACGAGGCGGGAGCCTGGGCGCAGGGATGGGGTTAAACCCCCAGGCTGAAGGCAAGGCTGGTTTGGGTTCCGTGTGTAGGAAGTGGGAACCACACGCCCTCGGGCCTGACGGCCCCTCTGCCCTCGGGAGCTGCCTGTGGTGCAAAGAGCAGGGGACCCGGCCGTGCACCTGTCAAGCTACTGGGCCGCTGCGGATGGGCCTTCTCTTGGCCAGGGCCCCAGCTCTGCCCAGAATACTCTAGAGCAGCGAAGCCTGCTCCCGGGTTACCCCCCACCCCTGCAAGTGCTCCCAGGAGCAGGAAGCTCCACCCCTGCAGGCACCCGGCACTAGACCACCAGCACCCAGCTTCCTCTGTCCCCAACTCTGTTCTGCCACCAGCCACTCCCTCAGCCTCTGCCCTATCCACGCAGCCCCATCTCCCCTTCCACCGCGCCACCCGGAGCCACGCAGAGCTCTGAGCCTGTGTCCCTGCATCGTGGCGGTGCCCACGGCCCTTCTGAGAATCAAGACAGTAAAACCTATGCACAGACCACCCCGGCTCTCCTGCTGCCTCAAGGGGAAAACCCAAACTCCTGGCCCCTCCTCAGCCGGCCCCACCTTCCAGTCCAAGGTCCCCTCCCCTGCCAAAGTGACCAACGGTAGGGTTCAGCAACAGTGACGGGGCGGGGAGGGGGCTCTCTGGGGGACTGCTGAACCCAGGAAGACGCAGACAGTACAGAACCTGCCTGAAGTCACACACGCGTGTGTAACAGCTCCACGACACAGCTAAGCGAGCTCCAAACAGGCGCCTTCCTCGGCGTGAACAAGTCACATGTGCAGCCAACACCGAGCACCTCCACGCACGCGCTGCTCCTGGACACAGCCTGAGAGGGCGCCACAGCGGTGGCGCAAAGACCGGGGCCAGACGTCCCTTTTTGCTTCCCGCACACTTCCCTCACTTTGGTAAAGAGCTCCAGGTGTTCCCAGCCGCTGGCAATGCCCACAGCCCACATCAACGCCACTGGGCTCGAGTCCCAGCTCTGCTCCCGATGCCAGCCTCCTGCTGGTGCACACCCTGGGGCAGCAGATGGCGGTCAAGTCCCTGGGTCCCTGCCACCCTGGGAGGAGACCCAGATTGAGCCCCTGGCTCCTGGCTCCGGCCTGGCCCAGCTCCAGCTGCTGTGGGCATTGAGGGAGTGAATGAGCTCTCTCTCTCTGTCTCTCTCTCTCTCTCCCTCCCTCCCAGTTTAAATGTCCACAGTGGCAATCGCGTCCAGAGTCAGCAGTCCCCAAGTGGCCACGAGTCCCGAAGCCTCGCAGCTGCCATTCTCCCTAACACACTCTGCACCCGACCCCGGCCGAGGACCCCGCCCAGCGTGGCCGGGTTCCAGGCCTGCCCACCCGGGCGAGACTGGGGCTCCAGGCCTCCATCGTGCCCGGGGCCGCCCTGAAACGCGGGTCCCAGCAACAGCCGGCCCTTCGCGCTCAGGGTCGTTCCTAGGAAGAACCTCGCCCGCGCCAGGGCCTGTGACCAGAGCGCCTATTCCAGAACATTCTGCAGGCACCTCTCCCCTCGCCTCCGTCCCCCAGTGCCCACGGCCCACAGCGCCGGATCCCAGATGCCAGCCCCGCACACGCCCACGTAAAGCCCCCTTGAGAGAGCTCCTCTCGCTGTGGCTCCCAGGGTGAGGGTCGCCAGCACCACGACCACTAGACTCCGCACTAGGCTCAGGATGGACGAGACAGCGCGGGGAGCGGCGGGGAAGCACCGCGAACGGAGAAGCCTGAACTCGGCAGCGTGCACAGAGGGAGCGTGCACAGGCTTCGCTCACAGGAGCACAGAGACCCGTGCGCGGACCTGCTGCTCCTGGGTCATCGTGGAGGGCCGCCTGGAGCCACAGGGACAGCGTGGGCGCGTCCTGTCCGCGTCCCGAGCTGGGCCACAGCCGACGGGAGGGGCCGAGGCGGCGTCCCCCCGTCACTCACAGACACCAGCGGGGAAACTGAGGCAGGCGGCGCTGGGCTCCCTTCCCGGCGGCGACCCCCGCCTGGGCCCACGCGCGAAGGCAGCTCAGGGTGGGGAGACGCTCGGCGGGGAAGGCGTCTGCAAACACGTGCGGAGGCCCGAGCGCCCCGCCGGACACACGGGGCCACCCCGCTCTCCCCTCGTCCTGGGGGGCCCCGCCCTGAACCCCGGACTCCACTGCCGGGCCAGAGCCCGCTCAAACCCCAGCGCCACTTGCGCGGGGCCCTCACCGAGTCACGTGCCGCGGGCGCCCGCCAGGCACAGCAGCCTACACCAGCCCCGGGCCCGCCCGGTCCTGCCCCTGCCAAGTCTCCTCAGCGCCAAGGCCAGCACTCCCTAGCGCGCCCCCACTTCCGGGAGCCACGGCCGCACTTCCGGCTGCCGCCTGTAGCCAGCCTGACTCCTCCCCTTCCGCTTCCGGTGCGGCCTAGCCACGCCCCCAAGCCCGCCCTGGGCCTCCATGGAGAGGTGCGGAGATGGCGCGCTCACAGGCGGAAGCCCCGTGGCATTCACACCCGCCCCCCAGCAGCTTCCCCTGCGCGTAGACCCAGCCTCTTCCCCAGAGAGGCCCGTGCTGGCCGCACCCCCATCGGCGGCCCACAGAGCTTGCACCCCTCCGCCCAGGGCGCACCGGCTCGCGGCTTCGTCACCCACGGCCGCCCGCACCATGCTCCATGCTCGGGGCCGGCAGTGCCGAGGCTGCGGAGTCCACGACGCCTTCCCGGCTGTGTTCGGGGCCACACGGTGCTTGTCCGGCGCTTTCTCCGCCGTCCAGGGAAGCCTCGTGCTGCAGTGCCCAGGAGGCTGGACCCCTGCCCGGGCCTCGCTCCCGGTGCCACCTTCCCTCACCCAGCGCCCGGGACACTCCGAGGACGACTGAAGCCTGCTCGTGGCTTCCTCCTTCCCTCTCGCCTGCAGAGGCTTGGAGAGGAGGCGCCCCGCGGGCTGGGCAAACCGCAGAGGCCGACCGCATGGCCAGGGCACGAAGGACAGCCCTGTAACCTGCATGGGTGCTACCCGCAAGGCCACATGAACCCAGGCGCTCGCCCTACACACACCCACCTCTACTGCAAGGGGTGACCTGGTGCGGCCAGAGAACAGGGCAAAGCCACAGTAGCCCGGGGGTGGGGGAGGGCCTCTTGGGGCGTCACTCCGGCCCCCCGCCTGAGGCATGAGCTGCCCCTTCTCAGGGCCGCCGCTCCGCGCAGCTCGTCTCAGTCCAGCCTCCAGGCTGCCCTGGGAGAAGAGCCCAGCAGTGTCACTTCCAGCTGACGTCCAAGCCAGCAGGTTCCCACAGGTGAGCTCGCTTGCCCAAGAGCTGCAGCAGCTAAGTGGGTGAGCCAGGACTTGAACCCGGGTCAGTCTGATGCTAAGGCCAATTGCTAGCCGCCCATAGAGCCACGCCTGCTCTGTGTTCCACCCCCGGGACCACGCCACACCCAGCACATCCTTAGAAGGCACCGGAGAACACTCTTGGGCTGGACAGGGGCTCCTTCCAGCACACCACGCCTCTGAGAACAAAGCACACGGATAGGAAAGTAAATGCCATTGGATCAGCCCCAACGCTCCCGTAAAACTGGTTTCCAAACCCCTGCTGAGCCACCTACTCCAGTTGCCCAGCAAACACCACCAATTCCTGACAAAGCTGCTACTCGCAACACAAGCGGAACCCACACACCATCCTCATCCAGCGGAGGCGGGAGTTATCAGATCCAGGAGGACGTGCCGATGCTGCCCTGGGAACACCGTGCGTGTGCATCTGCCTTCCGTCCTGAGCTGCTCACTGTAGCGTCTCAGCAGGTGCCGAGCAGACAGAAGCTCTGGCGACAGGGGCCGATCCCTGACGCACCGTGACAGCGTGCACACCTCAGAATTCAGTACAAGTCCACCAATACACACCAAATCCTAGCGACAGTCACGGGTCATCTGTCTCTCGCTGTCGGCCAGGGGCCGCCCTAAGCCCTCCAAATTCCCAATTTTCTGGAGCCCTGTGCCGCGTGCGTTCTGGTCGCCCCTTTAGCGCCCAGGCGGGAAGCAGTGAACTTGGGCATCAGAACCCAGTTAGCCGGCGCCGGCAGCCGGTGAGTCCGGCCTTAGTGTCCGTGTCCTTGCCTGCTCTAGGCGCCAGGTAAGGAGCTAAGCCCTGGCCACACCACGTTTGGAGGGGTCGGGGGAGATGACCGCTCCTTCCCCGTGGAGAAAGACCCCGGTGCTCCACACGCGTAATCCTGGTGCTCACAAGTTCCTGGAGAAGTGAGTTACTGCATAGGGAAGACAGCTCAGCTGCAGGTGGGAAAGGATTCGCTGAAGTGTCCCCACCGGAATGCAACGCCTTTGGGTTTCCGCTGCCACCTGATCCATCTTAGTGACCTCCCCTCTCCCCCTCTGCAGGGGGCAAAGGTCCCTTCGGAAGTCCCCCCTCTGCCGAGATGTGTCACCAGGGTGCCACGAAACCACACTGCCAAGAACAAGTAGCCGGCGACTTCCTGTGCTTGCCACATCTGCCCTATGGCAGCCACTTGACGTGGCCTCCCCAGGCTGGCGGCTCCCAGCAGCTCCCTTGCCCACGGAGCTCTGTGTGACCAGAGTGGTGGGTGGAGGGGATGCAGAGTCCACGCGCACCACGCCTTCTCAGGAAAGCAGCCCCAGAAAGGGGGCAGGGGGATGCTGAGACCCGCAGGGGGAGACCAGGGGCCCCAAGGGGAACACTAATTACAGACGGGTGATCGGGGGGTGCGTCTACTGCCAGGTCACTACCTGGCTGCTCCCCCCAGGTGCCTGTCGGGTTCCCGTGGACTCGGTAGGGAAGCGAGAAGGTCAAGGATGGACGTAGCAGGTGTGGACTGCCCAGGACTGGGTGTGCTGATGGCTCCCCACACCCTCAAGGGGCTCCCAGTGGAATCAGAAAAATGCCACCACAAGCCCAGGTGACAACCGGGAGGCCAGGAGCTGTGGGGGCCAGCGTGGTGAGGGCGGGACATCTCAAGGGAGCCCTGGCACTGGTGAAGTCAGGACACGCAGACAGAGGCACAGGGGCCAGAGGCTGAGTGGCCTTGAGCAGAGAGGCTGCACCCACTCACGGCCAGCAGCATCCTGGTGCCTGCCCGGTGCTGGGCACAGGGGCCTCGGGTTTCAGTCCCACACAGAGCTCCAGCCAGCAGGGAAGAAGGAGCCACACCAGTGGCCAGAGAGGGCACGGACAGATGCAGGAGGCACCTGCCCTGCCTGGGTGGGGGCAGGGTGGGAGGCAGGAGGTGAGCCTGAGCCACGTCTGGAGGCGGTGAGGAAGGGCCTGGCAAGCACTGGAACATAGTCCTTGTCTCCAGCTGAACGTCTGTGCCCTCTACACACACACAGGGAGGACCCTAATCCACAGCATGAAGGCCGTGGAGAACCAGGCCAGGGGGTGACAGCCTGCCGACAGGATCCATGACCCAAGAGGAAGACACATGCCAGAGCCCCCTCCCCACTCACAGGGAGGACCCTAACCCACAGCATGAAGGCCGTGGAGAACCAGGCCAGGGGGTGACAGCCTGCCGATAGGATCTGTGACCCAAGAGGAAGACACAGGCCAGAGCCCCCTCCCACTCTCTCCCGCCACCGCACGGGGACACAGCAAGAAGGCAGCCACCTGTAACCCAGAAGGGAGCCCTCATCAGGAGCCCCGACCTCAAACGGCAGCCTCCAGAAGCACAGGGAGTGAAATCCTGCTGTCCACGCCCCTGGGCTCGGGCGTTGTTGTTGTAGCGGCCAAAGCTGGGGCGGACGGTGGGTGACAAAGGGCTTGTGCTTCATCCTGCACACAGAGCCGCGGAGTGGAGTGACGCGGCCAGCAGTGAGCTCTAGAAAGCTGCACCTGCCCTGGTATGACTGTGCCCTCCTCAGAACAGCCCGAGAGCGCAGACGGGGCCTCCGGGCGCTCCTGCACGGCCCCGAGCCTACAAGGTCTGCTCCCCAGACTCAGAGCAAGACGAGCCCCGGCTGCAACCACAGCTCGACGGCAGCCCTCGGCTCAGCCGGCGACGGCCCTGGAGGCTCCAACGTCTCAGCGAGAGGACACCTGGGGGATGAGATACAACAGGGAGCCAGATGTGGCATTCGGGGGCTGGGGCCTGGCTTTCAGACCACACCCGTGGAGCCCTGGTACCCCTTGAAGACACATGGGATGGCGGTCCGGGCTCTGGAGCCACAAATGTTTATCCTTTGTTGTCCCAGACATAGTAGTTTTGAACTACAGACACTGAACAAACTCAGGCAAGCTGCACACCACGATACCCCTCCGGGTTGCCTCCGCAGGGACCTGGGCTGCCAGGGGAACACTGGGCTTCGTGCAGGCCCTGGGGTACAGCCAACGTCAGAGTGAATGCGACCCCAAAAACTCGGGTATTAGAAACTGAATCCCCCAATCCGTGTGTCGATGGTGCTCGGAGGTCATGAGGGCGAGGCCCCCAGCACGGCACCCCTGGCTCTATGCAGGGGAGAGCCCGGTGCTGGCCCGCCGCCCACCCACCCGCTATGTCCGATGCAGCACGCGGCCCTCACTGAGTGCCAGCACCGCGCTCTTGGATGTCACAGGCCCCGGCGCTCGGATACAAGAAAACCTCTGTTCTCTGTCAGCTACAGTCTCGGGGTTTGGCTCTCGCAACAGAGAGCAGACACAGCCTCTCCCATCCTCCCCAGTGGAAGGGGTCCCGAGACCACCAGGCAAGCGGCTCATGGACATGCCACAGGTGCACACGGGGCTCGCGCCGCCTAAAAACGCCCCCACAACAAGGCGGCCAGCGCGCAGGAAGAGGCGGCTGTGCAGGCTGTGGGGAACCCCCACGTTTTCTAAGTTAACGTCATGAAGCAGCGCTGGGCTCTCACTGGCTGACTGTCACACCCATCGCCGTCTTGGTCTGCATACTGCCGCCGCAGGGTGGCTTCATGGGTAAAAAATGTTTTGTTGATTTTGAAAACACTTCACTTTGCAGAGGGGGGAACAGACTCAAAACTGTTCTGTGGGTCCCGTCCCCGCCCAGTGGGCGGCAGCCAGACACCTGTCACACAGCAGACACCCCCCAAATGCCCTGGGCAGGCAGGACCCCATGAGGCTGCACAGCTGTTAACAGCGGGTATCCCCCTCCCCCATCACAAGCCGGAGAGCAGAGAGCCTGGGGGGACAGCGGTGCCTCCTCCTTCCACAAGACACTAGGGAAGCCACACACCCCTCCCCTGAGCAGTCAGGTGCCCCCCCCCCCGCCCCCACATGCACCTGTAAACTCAGCAAAACAGCAGAGGTGACTCCTGCCTGTGGAAGGGAGCCGACCAGGTTCTAGAAGGATCACACTAAGGCTGCAAGGTCAATGCGGCCTCCCAGCCTGCCCTGGGGCATGGGGCATGGGGTCTCTGATCCAGACCAGGTGGCAGTTCCAAAGTGCCTCCAGGTGGCGCTGCTGCTGGCCCCAGGCGCTCCGAGGCCACCGTCTCTGACCTGTTCATGACACTCCCATGGTGGCCTGCACACACAGCGTTCCTATGTCCCTTACTGACCAGCACTACATTGACAGACAGCTACAGACAACAACTCAACAGCACACAGGTGGACCGGGCAGCCTTCCCTTTGCCTTGAGGGGCGGCCAAGTGAAACTGCTACCCAATAAAAGAGAGAGGAGAGGAGGACTGAGACTCAGACCCTGCCTTCAGAGCTGTCCCGGCCACAGTGAAGGTGCAGTGGACAAGACCACCGCCCTGGTTAGGGCTAGAGGAGGCAGAAGGTATGGTTAGGACTGCCCAGGTCCCAAGGTCGTGAAGGTCGTCCGGCTGAGGGGAGGGGAGGGAAGGGGAGGGGAGGGGCAGCTGGGCAGACCCCTGGAGCTCTCGGGGCAAAGACAGTGCAGACGGGCAGGATGCAGAGAGAGAGGGTGAGGCACGGGAAGGCAGAGACGGGCAGCGCGGGCAGACGCTTGGGAGCCGCCAACACCACAGCGGTGAGGAGGAGTCCGAGGGGTGAGGAGAGACGCGGGGTGAGAGGGAAGGAGACGGCATGGGCCGCAGCCGTGCAAGGCGAGGAGGCAGCTGGGTGGCTCCACGGCAGGCATCAGGCTGCCCCTGCTGACCCCTAATTTCACTGCCCTGTGATCAGAGAGTGCGCTCTGTGTCTGGCCCCTGCTTTGCATGTGACTGGCCGCATGTGGTCTGTCCCGGAGACTCAGGTGCACCTGAGATGAGCGTGAACCCTGACGGTGGTGGTGGAGTGTCCCACAAATGCCTGCGAGGTCTGCCTGGTGCACGGTGCTGGCCAAGTGTCCTACTTCCTGTTCAACTCCTCGAGTTATCCTACCTATGTGGACACACATCTTGGAATTATCTACCACTCCCACTTTTCTAAAGATTTGATTTCTTTGACAGAGAGAGAGAGCGCGCGAGCATCTTCCATCTGCTGGGTCACTCCCCAAACGGTGGCAATGGCCAGGGCTGGGCCAAGTGGAAGGCAGAGCCTAGAACTCCAGGCAGGCCTCCCACATTGCTGGCAGGGACCCAGGTACTGGGGTCATCTTCCACTGCTTTCCCAGGAGCCTTACAGCGAACTGCATCGGCTACGGAGCAGCCGGGACTCGAACCGGTGCTCTGACACAGGATGCTGGCACCGCAGGCGGCGGCCTAACCTGCCTAACCCACAATGCCAGCCCCGCTGCCTTCACTGTCAGCTGTGGCGCTGTGGCATTGGGTGCACGAACTTTGTGATCATGATGTATCACTGCGGGTCGACCCTTTTACCACCATGTTGCTGCTTCTCTTAATAACATTTCTTGGAAAGTCCATCTTTAGTACCAACACACCCCGGCTTCCTAATGGTTGCTGTTTGCATTGTCCCCCCTTCTACAGTCCATCGATTTCCATCTATGAATGGACAGTGTCTCCCAAAGACAGTGCTCTGGTCTGAATGTTAACGTGCCCTCCTCCCAAGTCCATGTGCCGAAACCAAGTCACCAAAGCCATGGCATTCGGAGCTGGGGCCTTTGGGGGTGATTAGGTCACGGGGGCAGAGCCCTGAGGAAGGGGCCTGATAGCTACCCTTACGTAAGAGCCCCCGGAGGGCCGGCCTGCCCCCCGCGGCTGCGTGAGGACACAGCAGGTGCCCCTGTGAGGAGGCGGGCCGCATCAGCTGGGGCCTTGCTCCTGGGCTCCCCAGCCCCCCAGAACCGTGAGCAGGGAACTGCTGTGGGCCGGAAGCCGGCCGCTGAGGTATTTCTCACAGCAGCTCACGCTAAGACAACACAGTCAGCCCATCGATCTTATCCACCTGACGGTATCTGCCTTTCGTCCGGATGACGTAATCCGTTCACGCTGAGCGTTGCTGCTGACAAAGTTGGGCTGACACCTGCACTTTCCATATGACTTTCCACACGTCTTTCTCTTCGTGCCCTCTTCCTCCTCCGTCGCTGTGCACTGAGCGGATCAGGCACGCTGTGGCATGATGACTTCAGAAGCCCACTTTTTTTTTATTTAGACAGCAAAATGACCTCTCAGATCATTTTAACTTCCTTAAACGGCTCATTTTCAGATCAACCTGATTTCCTTTTCTCTCTGGTTCCAATCAACAGTAGCAAATCAATTATTCATTCGGTAGTCACAAGACATCACCTCCGAAAATGCCCATGACCAGCTTCCCAGGCGGGAGGAGCTGAGGTCCACAACTTGCCCTCCCACAGGGAGACGGGACAGGGCCAGGGTGGCTGGGGGCTCCCTCTCATGACACATGGTGACAGCTCGGTGCTTTGGACCAATCTGGAGAAGGATGGGCGGGTACCATGGCAAAACGCCAGGGCACTGCTCTCCAGACACCTGGCACGGGTGCTGAGGGAGCCGTGACCAGCACACGTCCTCACGCACCTGCTGTTGGGAACAGAGCAGACGCCGTCCCCAGGTGTTCAGGCCACGTCCCTGCCACGTCGACACCACCCCCCACCCCGCCCTGGCCAAGGCTCCTTGCCACTTGATCCCAAAAAGGGACGCTACAACCCAGCAGCCTGTCGAGGCTAAAATCCCAAATTCACGAGTGACGCTGTGAGTTTAGGGCCCCTGAAGCTCGAGGCGCCCCTCCCCCACCTTCTGCCCTCAGTCTGAAGCACGCTGGGGTTTAGCCACCGCTGTAGAAAACTCAGGGCGCCAGATCACCCGCGCCCTCCCAGGCTTGGCGTGTCCTAGGCAACCGTGATGTTTCCAAGGACAGAAAGGAAGAGAGAGAGACGGAGAGGAGAGGGAGGGAGGGACTTCATGCCAGCACAGTGCTAGTGGCCCGATGCTTTAAGCAGATTAGGCACAACGTGGGGGCAGCCAAGCCCTTTGTCTACTTGGCAAAAAGAAGCTCATGGAGCCCCGGGCCAGGGAGCCAGGAAGGCCCCGGGACGTGCCACAGAAACCCAATTACCACCCGGCTTAATGAGCTCGCTCACCCAGCTGCCCCGGCCCAGCGCACAGCCCTGCCAACTCCCCAGGAGAAGGTTTGTCGTCCAAAGCACATTCCCAGGGTGTAGCTGGGAAAGAGAGAGAAGCCAGGACGATCGAATACGGGGGAGGAAAAAGAAAAAGCCCTCCCGTGGGTGGACCACGGCCTGCGTTCTGAAGGACCGCTCTGCGGCTGTTCTGAGGAGTGGCATCCCAGTGTGCGGGAAGACAGGGAACCTGCTCCACAGGCTTCTAAAATGTCATCCCCAGCAGAGCCGGGGGCGTCCGGACCGCGGCACCAGGGTCTGAGGCTCAGACAGCCGTCCGTCACTGGCTGTGGCTGCTGCACAGAATGGCGACGCTGATGGAGGGCGGAGTGGAGCCAATGCTAGCAACAGAGGACACTCTGTGCTCTGGAGAGGCTCCCCTCGGCACTGGCCAACACCCCGGAGACACGAGGCTAAATGGCAACTCTGCTGACCACCTGCCAAGCCTGGCCCTGGGCATCCTGGCCTGCATACAACCCTCTGTCCAGGGGGCAGTTAGACAAGCCACTGGCAGCTCAGTACACGTGTCCACAGCAGTCACAGATGCATGGGGCAGTGGGCACCCTGGGGACACCCCCGGCCCAGCCTGGGGAGGGAGGGGGGCCGTCGGGGATGGTTTCCTGGACAAGGTTCGTGATGGAGGACGTTTGCCAGGTGGATGGGCCCAGGAAAGGCAACAAACAGATCCGTCAGAGGCAGCCGCGCCCACACGGCCTGGCCGGGTCAGGAAGAGCCAGGGAGGGTGGCGCTGGACACAGGCCCCGCGGCAGGAGGGGCACGCGCCACGCCCCAGTGACTTCATCCACGCCATCCGCGATTGCAGAACAAGCAAGGGTCTGTCCTCGAGCCCAGGGTGCGCGGCAGAAGTGGCACTCAAGGCAGGCCCGGACTGCAGAGGGGGTGGGGGGCGCGAGAGAGCCGGCAGGCAAGGGCCGGGCTGAGGGGGCGGTGCTCCGGCCAGGGGCACAGGGCACAATCCATGGGGTGGAAACAGACGCACAGAGAGTGAACCGGTCACCAGAGGGGAGCAAATGAACGTATCGTGTCACTTTTCGTGACAAGAGCAGCAAACATGTACTCACTGAACAAAAACCCCTCCTGTGATACACGTTCGTGAACTGCAATCCTCCAGTTCTGATGCACAGGCGACCTCTGCCCTCGACATCCCCCCCGCACCCAGGAGAGCCAGAGCTGCAGTTAGTCCCACCACTGCCACTGCCACCACCACCCACGTGACCTCTCACAGCCACGCAGGGGGCAGGCGGTGCAGGGCCATAGGCTGGAGAGGAGGCCCCGGCCGCCCTGGCCTCCACCTGTGAGCAGAGCCCGCCTCCCGGCCCACAACCCTGCAGGTGGCACAGTGGGGACGGCAGGGCTCGCTGACCCTGCAAAACCCGGGACAAAGCCCTTCTGGGGCACCTCCATGCAGGGCACGCTCGCACCTCGTGGCAGCCAGGGTAACCCCAGGACACCGGAACTTCCGGAGTAAAAGTGGTCTCTCTCCATCACGGCTGGACTACAAACTCAAGCACAGGCCCCTCCCGGGCCAAGGGGACAGCAGGGGCCTGGGGCCGGGGCGGGGGTGGTCCTGAGCAGAGGGCGGAGCACAGGGGTAAGGGAGGGGTAAGGGGCTCTCCTGGCCACGCCGAGAATCAGCAGCCAGGGGCCAACAGCAGCCTGACCCGGTCTGGGAGGGACCGACCTCCTGGGTTCAGGGCCAGGGAGAATGACCCTCAAGTTCAAACTCTCAAACCCTGGGGAGAGGACGGAAGGCTGGAGCCACTGAGTGGAAGCAAGTCCAAGCGCAGCGTCCAAGACTCCCAGGCCGAGCCAAGTGACCGCGGGCCAGCTGTGCCCACCACCGGTGCTCCACAGCTGAGCAGGTGGGCTCGGGAGGTCCCTGGCATGGCTGCACAGCGGCTCCGTGGTGGCCAGCTGTGCCCGCCACCGGTGCCCCACAGCTGAGCAGGTGGGCTCGGGAGGTCCCTGGCGTGGCCGCACAGCGGCTCCGTGGTGGCCAGCTGTGCCCGCCACCGGTGCTCCACAGCTGAGCAGGTGGGCTCGGGAGGTCCCTGGCGTGGCCACACAGCAGCTCCGTGGTGGCCAGCTGTGCCCGCCACCGGTGCCCCACAGCTGAGCAGGCGGGCTCGGGAGGTCCCTGGCGTGGCCGCACAGCGGCTCTGTGGGGACACAGAGAACCAGGCTCTGGAGCCTGCCTTGCTCTTGGACCTTAGACTGCACGCGTGGATCGGAAGCTGCCGTGGACGGAGACCCTACCACTTCTTTTCCTAGCCCCCCCCCCCGAGGCACCCATGAACTTGGGGGTCTGTCAACTGTTTACAGAGGAGAAACTGAAGCATGGACAACCTGGCTGCCTTGTCAGGGGTCACAGGTGTCCCAGCGGCAGAGCTGGGGGCGGGGGTGCCCCCACAGTCTGAGCCCCCAGCCCACGGCAGGACTGGCCACAGGAACACAATATGGACCCCTGTGTCGTCTGAATTTTCCAGGAGCCATGTCAAAAGCAAAAGCAGAAAGAACAAGTGAATTTTCTTCATTTAGGCTGATGTGCACGTGGCCAACGTGTAATCAACGTTAAAACTGCTGAGAGCAGGGGCGGGCACTGTGGAGTGGCAGGCTAGGCTGCCACTAGGGACAGCGGCATCCCGTGCTAGCCGGCCTGCAGCCAAGTCCCGCCTCTGCTCTGTAACGCACACCTGGAAGGCAGCAGTGACAGCTCAGATACTGGGGTCCCCGCCACTCACACGAGAGGCCCAGGTGGAGTTTCTGGCTCCTGGCTTCAGCCTGGCCCAGCCACTTGGGGAGTGAACCAGCAAATGCAAGATCGATCTCTCAATCTCTCGATGCCTCTCTCTCACTGTGTTTCGAATAAAATAAATAAATCTTTAAAAAAATAATTACTGAGATAATTTACATACATTCTTCATAGAAAGTCTTTGAAATCCAGGGTGCATTTTCTTTTTTCTAAAACATTTATTTATTTTGAAAGTTACAGAAAGAGAGAGAGAAACGGAGGAGAGACCCTCCACCCACTGGTCCACTCCCCAGATGGCCACAATGGCCAGGGCTGGGCCAGGCTGAAGCCAGCAGCCAGGAGCTTCATCCGGGTCTCCCACGTGGGTGCAGCGGCCCAAGCACTTAAGGGGCCATCCTCTGCTGCTTTCCCAGGCGCATTCGCGGGGTGCTGGATGGGAAATGGAGCAGCCGGGACTCGAACCGGCGCCCAAACAGGACACCAGCACTGCAGGGTGCATTTTCTCCTCACAGCCCATCTCAGCAGACAGCCACGTTTCAGTGCTCAAAGCTCCCCAGTCGTGGCCCCCACAACTGAACACCTGGGCTCCAGGCAGTGCCCGGCTACCTCGGGGCAGCTTGAGAGTCGCCCTACAGTAGGGAAGTCACACACAGGCACGATGACCGTGATTCCTACAACCAACACCAGCAGTAGCCCCGGGCGACAGACACCTGCCGCGCTCCGTCAGCGCACTGGGCTGTGTGCACGCGCCAGCTCTTACGTCGCGGACACCAGCCCCAGAGCAGGGACGTCCTCTGTTACAGAAGGGCAGAGCAACGGCCGGAAGCCCAGAAGGTGACGCCTCGTGCCCTCATCACACAGGATCAAAGTACTTCCGGTCTGATGATTCTCTTCTGAGCTCCCTGGGCTGGTCAGAGATCTCCCTAGAAGGGGAAATTTAAGCAGAGGCGTGACAGATGGAGAACAGCCAGCCGGGCGGGGGCAGGAAGGAACACTCAGGGAGTCCCGCCAGCTCCAGGAAGGGGCAGAGGGCAGCCAGGGCCCCCTGCACGGTACCAACGCCTCCCTCGGCTGTGGGCTCGGCCCCTGCGCCACCTCTCCCGCCTGGGGCACCCCCGTGCTCTTGCGGGGAGAACCAGGAGCCACAAAAACCATCTGCTGGTCAAGGCTGGAAGCGCCCAGTGCGGGGCCAACCAGGACGCGCTCGTTGCTGTCCGACAGGCAGGTGCACAGATGCTGGATACGCAGGGGGCGGGGCAGAAGGAAAGGTCAGTCCTCTCCATGTTGTTTCAAACACCAGTCACCCAGCGAAAAGGTGCGAGTGACCAGATCCCAGTCAACACAGGAATGGGCACTCACAGCCGTGGGACACTCTCCAGCCACAAAAAGCAATGCAATCCTCACACATGACGAACCCTAGGACGCGAGGCCAAGGGCAGGGCGCCAGCCTCAAAGAGCCACGTACCGTATGGCCCCGTTCAGACGAGGCAGCCAGAGCAGGCAAACCCACAGGATGGCGCGGGTGAGGGGGCTGGGGCTGAGGAGGGGCTCACAGCCACACGGTCTCCTCTGGGAGTGATGAAGACGTTTCGGAACAAGACAGAGAGAAGGGTCACCCAACACAGAATAGACTAAATGCTACTGCACTGCACCTCACAATCGCTAAGTTCATGCTATGTGAATCCTGTCCTGTTTTTTTAAAAAAAAAAAACTTATTTTATTTCATTCATTTGAAAGGCAGTTATAGGGCTGGCTTTGTGGCACAGCAGGTGAAGCCATCGCCTGCAGCGCCAACATCCCATACGGGTACCAGTTCCAGTCCTGGCTGCTCCACTTCCAATCCTGCTTCCTGATAATGAGCCTGGGAAAGCAGTGCAGGATGGCCCAAGTCCTTGGGGCCCTGCACCCACGTGGGAGACCAGGAAGGAGCTCCTGGCTCCTGGCTTCGGATCAGCACAGCTCCGGCTGTTGCAGCCACTTGGGGAGTGAACCAGCGGATGGAAGACCTCTCTCTGTGTCTCTCTGTCTCTCTGTGTCTCTCTCTGTCTCTCTCTCTCTCTCTCTCTCTCTCTCTCTGCCTCTCCTTCTCTCTGTGTGTAATTCTGCCTTTCACATAAATAAATAAATCTTCAAAAAAAGTGACAGAACAGGAAGAGAGGTTTCGGGCTCCAAGAAGCGGAAAGCTATGCCCCCGCCACTCTTCACCTCCACGTCAGCGACTCGCAGTCCTCACAGGAAGTGGGACACCCCCTCCAGCCCTGAGGAAGGGACCGGGGCCAGGCCCAAGCTTCACACCCAAAATGCAGCCAAGAGAGCAGCCCGGAGACCAGCGAGCCTGGCTAGTGCGTCCCCCCGACCTGGCACAGGCAGAGCCTTACTGCCACAGCGAGCACCCCCGGCCGTACCCATGGGGGCACACAGGACCCTTTCATGCCCGGAAGTGGCCCTCGAGCCACGTCAGGCCCCAGGAGCGAGAAGAGCAGGCTGCCCACACCGGCACAGTGTCCAGGGCCTCCACAGCCTGGCCAGCAGCTGCAGGCTTCCTTGGGCCACACGGAGAGAAGCCAGCTGACCCGGCAGCAGACCACGTGTGACTGCCCGAGGGACTGCCCAGTGCACGACGGTAGCCGCTGCCCCCCGTGCTCCCACGCCATCCTCACAGCCAGGTGAGTTCCAGGGACGGGCCGCGGGGTCAGCCTCACGCCCCAAACAAGGAAACTGAGGCACGCAGGGTTCTCGGGGGCAGATGCTGGTACGAGATCAGGTGGCGACCAGCAGAGGTGGCATTCAGAGCCAAGGCTGACGTCCAAGCTTCCCCGCCAAACCACACGGTCACTGGCGTCTGCTCTGTGAGACGCCCACCAGACGGCATGGGGTGCTGAGTTGAGGACATGGCCTCTGGTTTGGGACGGTGGAGAAATTCCAGAGGCAGAGCTGGGGCACTTGCCCGACAATATGAAGATACTAATGCCCTTGAACATGACACTTAGAGTTGATATCTGAGCCACTGTTAAAAATCCACTGTATACATCTTAAATAAAATATCTCATTGCCAGTGCTAGGTCATAAAGGACTTGTCAACAATTTTTGACAACAGATATACACACCACATCCAACGAACACAGTAAAATTCAATCAGTTGCTAATAAAATTATAAACCTCCCAGGGAAATAAAAGTGAACTTCTTGGCTTCGCTCTGGAAATTCTGGGCTGTGTGGCCCCAGGCAGGTGCACCTCCCTCCGGGACTCAATGAGCTCATGACAGAGGGGACAGAGGGTTTGGCTCGGCAGGTGTCTGCCACGACGCCGGATCCTGCCACAGACCACAGCACCCAAACGGGCTCGGCTGCGTTCCAATAAAACTTTATTTATAAAACCCCCTGGCACTCGGTAAGTGCTTCACAAAACGCCAACTGTTACAACCAAGAGAGTGCACTTACGTCGCTTTCCTTCTGTAGACGTGTAAGAGTGAAGCAAACACCAAGGCTGAGGCAAGAGCAGAGGCCCCACCCTACCTTGCTGACCCCCACCCTACCCCGCCCGGCTCCTCCTCTCCTCCCCCAAGCCAGGGAGAGCGGGGTACCACCTGCCCTCTCCTACTCACTGGCTCCCTGGAATCTTCCCTTTCCCATCTGCCCCCGCAGCAGCCCCACCCTGCTACCCCCCCCTTGTGCACTTGACCTTGGAAAAGCACAACAAAAGAAACACTTTCTGAAGGCTCCCAGGGTGAGAGCCAGGGCCCCGAGGCCCCACCGCCGGCCAGCGCTGGGCCCTGCTCTGAGCCTCGATTACAGCGGTGCCCGTGCCGGGCTTCCTTGGAGAGCACCGGGGGGCCCCTGGGACTTCTTCCTCACAGGGGTCCTGCAGGAAGCTCACTGCTCCACGGCAGGTCAGCGAGTTCAGGGGGCAGTACACACAGGGTGTGCCGCCCGCCCTCTGACAGCACCCCCCTTGCTAGGTGCTCCCCTAGCCTCCCCCAGACGTAGGGAGCAGCAGGCGTGGAAGGCCAGCGACAACGGCCACTCTCCTATGACCCATCCCCAGGATGCAGACAGCAGGAGCTGAGCAGAGAGGCCAAGGGACTCGCCCAAGGTCACAGAGCCAGCACCTCCAGCCCACCCGACCCCACACTGCTCAGTCACCCTGCCTGTGACATCAACGATGGTGACTGCGCCGCTGTGAGCCAGAAAGAACAGAAAGGCCTCCGACCCGGGCATCCACCTAAGACAAGGATAAAGCTCAACTTCTCACAGCTCAGGGACCTCACCTGCGAGCGCCACGCCGGCGGCCCGGCCAGAGACACCACGGCCCCCACGCCCACAGGAAGCGGAGGCTGAGAGGCCAACCCACCTAACCACGACAGCACAGACGGAAGGCACAGGACAGGGAGTCCGGCTTCAGAAGCCCAGCAGGCTGGGTCCCCGGAGAACTGGGGTGTGCCCAGTGACCCCCAATCTCTCCCACGGGGCGCCCACATTAGTGGGAAAGCCCAGGTGGCGGCACCTGCCCAGTGAGGGCGGAGTGAGGGTCGGGGTCCACACGGGAGCCCAGGCACGGTGGCTCGGGGCCTGCAGAGCAGCCAGGGGCTGCTGGCCAGGTTACGCCTCGGAAATGGTGTCTCCGCCACGCGCCCCCAGCGCCACAGCTCCCTGCACACCCAGAGAGCAGGGCTCGAGCCCGCCACCTCCCCCGGACAGGCCGAGGGCAGCCTCCGGCAGTAGCCGGGCGGCATGACCACTTCCCCAGGAAGACAGGGCCCCAGCCACGTGGGGCCTGTCTGGGTGGGCAAGACCTGCTTAAGGGACCAGCGCCCAGTGTGCAGTGTTTATGTGCAAGGTTCTGAGAGCGCAGATGAGGCAGCCGGCCAGCAGAGAAGACATGGAGAACGGGGCCGCACAGGAGAACAGGAGTCCACACGGGGGAGGTGGTGTAGATGGGGCCTAGGGGGCACAGGCACCACCTGTGGCTGAGACAGGTGCGGGCCGGCGGGCGGGGGAGGGGCAGGAAGCCATCGAGGTGTGGGGCAGTAGGAGCCACCGTGGGGTGTGAGGGAGGCCCGTGTCACCCTCTCCCGGTGACTGTCACCGCAGCCCTGAGCCAAGCAGGTACAGGAGCCTGCGCGACAAAGCATGGGAGTGGGAGTGGGAGGTGCACCGTGGGGCTTCCCAGAGAAGGAGCGTCCTGCCGGGTCAGGACCCCGCCGGGACGGGGGCTCCCGACCACCCCTCCTCCAGCCCATCCCAGCAAACCCACAGCCCAGGGAGACGGGTCACCCCACCTCCGCGGGTCCCTCCGATGCAGGGCTAGGACCCCCTGCGGTCGGACAGTCGTGCGCTGGCTCTTCTGGTCCGGGAGGCAAAGGCCTTGCCGAGGTAAGCACGCAGCGCACCCAGCTCTGCCGGACAGGGAAGCTCAGGGCCAGGGCCCCCTTGACCTTGGGCTAGAGGAGCTGCCCAGATAAAGGGCGTTTCTGAGAGGGAACGGCGCGAGCGAAGGCCAAGGACAGCGCGCTGAGAGTGCGCACCGCGAAGGGGTCCTCCAGGGCGGAAGGCCCCAGCCTGGCGAGGGGCGTCTACCTGGGTGACACAGCACGGAGGAAGCGGTGATGGCTGGCGGGGAGGCCGCGAGACCGAACGCGGGGCGCCCGGCAAGGCGCCGCAGGGAGGTGGGCACCCGCCTTTCTTCGCGCCGGCCTCCGCCCCGGCGCGCACGTGGGCGGAGCAGCGCGG
>CM027405.1:2899588-2922862 GCA_015711505.1 Sylvilagus bachmani | reverse complement strand
CCCGGGAGCGGGGGGGGGGGGGGGTCCCCTGCCGCCGCGGGGACCGAGGGGGAGCAGAGTGGAGGCTGGGCGGGGTGAGGAGGGGGCTGGGGGCGGGAAGGGAGGGGGCGTCGACGACGCTGCGGGGGTGGGGGATGGGAAGGGGAGGCGGACACGGGGATGGGGGGATCCGAGGGGACGCGACGGCTGTCAGACACGAAGGGGGCGGGGGCGGCCGGGGTCGCCGCTCTCCCTCGCCACCCCCGCTCTGCGGTCCTCTGCGGCCCGGGCGCGCCCCCCGCCCCCGCCCCCCGGCGCACCTGTACCCACCTGCTCGGCGCTCGGGCCCGAGCCGGGCGGCAGCAGCGGGCGTGGCGGGCGCAGTCCCGCGCCGCATCCTCCGGCCGCCCCCTCCCCGCCCCGAGCTCACGCCGCCGCCCCCTTAGGAGGGACGAGACGGAGCAGAAATGAATGAATGGATGCGCAAAACCGTGGGACAGCAACGGAGGGGGCCGGGCTCGGCGGGGCGGGGGTCGAGCGCCGCGGCCCCGGGACCGAGCTCGGCGCGGGCGCCCGGCGCGTGCCGCACGCTCGCGGCTGCAGCTCCCGCGGCCCCGGCGCCCGGCTCCAGGCAGGCCCCGCCCCGCCCCCGGGGCGCCCCTCCGATTGGCCCGGCCTCCCGCCACTCAGGGAGGGCCGCCCCGCCCCGCCCGAGGCCGGCGCCGGGAGCGGCTCTGCCTGCGAGAAGGGGGCGCGGGCGGCCCGAGCGTGCGCACTGGGCCCGCGGCCCCCCGCCCGCCCGCGTCCGCCGGCGAGCAGCCCCCGGTGACGGGGAGGGGAGGGCCTTGCAGGCTGGGTCTGGGCTGGCCGCGGCGGGAGCTGTCCCTGCCCGCAGGGCGCCCGCGCGTGTGCTGGGGAGCGGGGAGGCCGGCGACCGCGGTCCCGGCTCCCCCTCTGTGCCGAGGAGCAATCTGAAGGTCCGAGGTTGAAGGTGGCGGAGGTGAGGCGGGTGGCGGAGTCCACGCCCGCGCCCGGCGTCTGCAGCCCCGGGCTGGCCACGGGCCGAGAACCGCGGAGGCTGCGGGAGGAGGTGGGCCTGGCCGGGCGCGCGTGCGTGTGGCCGGGGCGGCGGGCACCTGCCGCCCCCAGGGCTCCCCGGCTCTTGCCCTCTGGGGAGGAAGCGGGAGGGAAGGGCGTGCGGGACGCAGTTTGAGTGCGGGGAGGGGGAGCGTTTGAGACCTTGGGAAGGGGCGGGGGCGGCCAGGGCCCCTGGGCCGTGGGAATCCCGAGGCTGGCGTGGACGCGGGGGACGCACGGCCCGGGCGGTGGTCCGGGGCCTGGCGCGGGCTCAGGGTGCCAGCCGGGATTCGCGGTGTGTGCGGGGGCGGTGACAGTCACACCCCCGCCTCCCCCGCAGAGCTGTCCATCAGGAACCGGGCTGCGCGCTGGGCGCACACGGTCGGGCCAGCAGTGTGCAGGGTGCGTGTATCCAGTCATTCATTCCATTTAAAAGAGAGACCGCCTGTTCACTGGGTCACTCCCCAGAGACCCCCAACTGCCAGGAACCCCTCCAGGTCTCCCGTGTGGGTGGCAGGGACCCAAGGACTTGGACGTCACCTGCGGCCCCCCCAGGGTGCGCATGAGCAGGAATCGGCACCCTGGGATGGGATGGGGGGGGGGGGGTTCCAAGCAGCCTCTTCATTGCCAGACCAAACGCCCGCCCCGTGGCGTCTAAAGTGTCCACCCTGAGAGCCGCAGGACTCCCGGCCCCTGTCCTCGGCTGCAGCTCGTCAGATGGGAGGGGACAGGCAGCGCGCCCCCCCCAGACGCTGGGTAAGGGTGCCTCGGCTGCCGTGGGGGGTGGGCTGAGGGAGCTGGGGAGCGGAGGGCCCCCTCTGGTGAGAGGGGAAAAGGGGGACCAGGAGGCCCAGGGGGTGCAGCTGGGGGGCTTTGCTCATGGCTTGGGCTTGGGTGAGAAGGCGGCATCGGGGACGCAGCCAGGTGGCAGGGGCAGAATTGTGCCCTCCTGAGCACAGGTGTGTGTGAGAGCCCCCCCCCCCAGTGTTCACGGTGCCCTCAGATGAGCCCTGGTGCAGTGGGTCGGGCCCCAGGCCAGTCTCTGATGGGCGTCCTTGTACCTGGGGAAGCTGGACACAGACCTGCGACCCTGAGGGCGGCGGCGAACCAGGGCGAGGCCTGGGATGGCCAACAGCAGCCAGCGCCGGGGCTCGTCCATCCCAGCACCTGCTGGTGACCCCGGCCTCTGGCTGACAGAGCCGAAACAGCTGCTGACTGTTGCTTAAAGCACTCCGCCTGTGTGTTCCCACACAGGTGTATCGGTGAGGATTAGGTTTGACTACAGTAATCCTGATCGCTATACAGCAGCTTAAATGCTTGTTTTTTTTTTCTCACCTAACCAGAAACCCACTCGCAGGCTGCCCCTCACTTCATCCATCCTCCTCAGCCTGTGGTTAACATCTTCCAGCTGTCCTCATGGTGACAGTCCAACTGCCTCTGCCCCTGCATCCCATTACTGTTCCAGTCAAGGAGGGGAAGGGCTAAAGACACTCCCCAGCTGAGTGAGCTTCCTCTGACTCTTGCCTGGGAAGTCTGTCCAGCCGCCTTTGTCTCATCGGCCAGAGCAGCCCTGGCTGGGAGGAGGCTGCAAAATGCAAGAGGAAAAAAGCCACTCAGAGAGTACACGTCGGCGCCTGAAATAAAACGAGGTCCATTCATGCAGAAAAGGGGAGGAGGGGCCCTGGGGCAGACGGCGATCCGTGGCCCAGGGTTCGTAGGACCTGAAGCCTCCACAGTGGAGGGACCTTCTTCAGAATAAAAAATTGCGAATATAAAATGTGCTGCAAAAGGGAACGCTTACGGTCACCAAGGCAGGACGCATTTGAGATGCTTCGGGTTGACGACTCTCACGAGCGTTGCAAGATCCAGAAAGATAGCCCTGTTATTCGGTTCAGTGTCCTCCCTGTGATTTTGCTCGTTGTCGTGGTGATGGACCAGCGCTTCCTAGACCTCGGTGCCGTCCCGGACCCGGGGAAGCACACGAGAAACGCAGATGGGGTGGCATTGGGTGAAGTGACCGCTTGGGGTGCCGCCGCCCTGTACCAGAGCGCCTGGGCTCCAGTCCCAGCTCGCCTGTCCACTCCAGCCCCTGCTGGAGGCAGCAGCTGAGGGCTCATGGACTCGGGTCCTGGACACCACGTGGGAGACCTGAGTTCACTTCCCGTCTCCCGGCTTCCACCGGCCCTAGCCCTGTCTGCTGTAGGCACTGGGGAGTGAACCAACAAATAGGCGATTCTCTCTCTCTCTCTCTCTCTGCCTTTTTGTCTTTCAAATAAATTTTTTAAAAAGTATTTGGAGAAAGCTGCCGACGACAGGGCCTCCTCCTCCGCTTCCCCGGGATTGAGGCCCAGGAATCGGCATTTTACCGAGTGCCTCCTATGATCCGACGCCTGTCCATGTCCAGGGACGTGCCAGGTTGGACAGCTCCAGGGTGCTGAATTGCTAGGCAGGTCTGCTGTCGGGAGAATCACGTGTTAGCCCCCACGTCTCTTCCTCTGGCCACATGTACTCCCGGTGCCAGACACCCGGGCACGCATTCCCGACCTGCTGCCTGGGGCGGGGCACAGTGGAGGGGCCGGCCAACCTGGAGGCCACGGCACCTCATGACGAGCAGTGTCGACCTTCACGGGCTGGCTCAGAGCCAGGCTGCCATACCCCCTGATCCCAAACCGAGACCACCCCAGTCGACTTCCCCAAGTGCCCTTGGCCAGGCCTCGGCTCCCCCAGTGACAGCATTGTGCCCCCCACCCACGTGCTGAAGTCCTGACCCCAGCCCCCCAGAATGTGACTGTGCTTGGAGAGGGCTTTCAGTGGGCTAATGCGGGTTAAAGAGGTCAATGGTGGGTGTGTGTCCCAGGGAGAGAGGCCAGAGAGAGAGGCCTCGGGAGGAGCCAGCCCCACCCACACCTTGACCTCGGACCCCCAGCCCTCCGGGCGGCGAGACAGCACCACTGCTGCCCCGTCCGTGTGCTGGCGGCCCCCACAGCTGATCTAGCGGCCCGAAGAGGAAAGAGCTCACTTTAGCAAAATGCTCCCAGATGCACAGCCACCGGGGCTCCAAGCTTGGGCCCTCAGGCCTCAGAAGGGACTGCAGCTTCCGCTTCCCGGGGCAGCCGCTCCCAGAGGGTCTGGGGGATGGGCCCTCGCAGGCCCCAAGCTCTCCTTGGCTGGGAGCCGCATCGCTGCCCTCCCAGGGCCTCCTCTGCCCCCGCCATCCTTGGCAAAGACACTTGGCACAGGGTTGGGGGTTCTCCAGAGTCCCGCATGAGCTCCTCCCAAGAGCGCTGACTCTGTGGAGTCCTCGGGGGCTCTTTTGCAAAGACCCCCACCACCACGGCGCAGGCTCCCACGTGGGATACCTTAGTCACCATGGAGCGTGGAACGGGGCCTGCTCTGGGCACAAGGGGTCTCCCTCGGGGCGGCTAGCCTTTCGTAGCTAAGAGGAGAAGGTGCGAGAAAGGGAAAGAGCGAGAAGGTCCCAGGGAGAGCGAACAGTGGCGTGCACGCCCTGAGCGTAGATTGGCCTTCCCACTGCGAGGGAGCCGGAGGAAGGGCGTGAGTCGTGGGATTATAGACCCCGTGAGTACGTGTGATTCTGCCAACACGGCAGGCATGCACTGTGTGCCTCGGCTCTGTCTCGGCACCGGAACCCACATGGATACAGCTGCTTCTGCCCGCCAGGGCTCAGAGGCAGCAGGAGAGAGACGAGAGCACAGGGTCCTGGAAGTGCAGAGGAGGGGGTCCCAGGACGGCTGGGGGAGTCCACACAGGCTTCCTGGAGGAGGACGCACTTGAGCCAGGTGGGCTAAGGGAGGAGGAAGCAGGCATCGTGGGCAGCCTGGCAGGTCTGGGGGTTTCTACCCGCGGCCCCTTGCAGTCAGGGCAGGCTGAGGAGCCGGGTGGGGCCCGGTCACACTGTAGTGAGTGGAGCTTGGGCAGTGCAAGGCACCACACTGGCATCGCACAGAGGCTGGGTGGCAACCTGGAGACGGGAGGCTGTGGAACCGACAAGACGGGGCCGGCGTGGTGGTGCCGGGGCGAAGCTACCGCTTGCGATGCCGACATCTCGTATCAGAGTGCCAGTTTGAGTCCCCACTTCACTTCCCATCCAGCCCCCGCTAAGGTACCTGGGAAGGTGGAGGAAGATGGCCCGAGTGCTTGGGCCCCTGCTCCCACATGGGAGATGGGGATGGAATTCCCAGCTCCTGGCTTCGGCCTGGCCATTAGGGCCATTTGGGGACTGGAACAGCAGATGGAAGATCTCTCTCAGTCATTCTGCTTTTCAAATACACAAACGGACACAGACAGACAGAAATGGACGAAAGGAGGAGCTGAAGGCAGAAACTGGGCAGTTGGAGGCGTGGCCGCAGAAGGGGGCGGGGCAACGGGCTGTGCCCAGGGCAGGAGCAGTACAGTACCGATGCCTGCACTGGCCGCAGGCACCCAGAGGGGCACCCAGAAGAAGTGGCTGAACGGACCCTCGCCACGGCCCAGGTAAACCCTGCCCAGGGCCGCTGGCCGGCTCCAGGGTGGACCAGCACGTCTTGAACATCGAGGGCGTTTGTTGAGCACCTGTGTGTGCCAAGGCCCGGGCAGAGCTTCCGGTACAGTAACTCACTTCAACCCCACCTTCTCCTCAGAAACTGACAAGCATAAGGCTCAGGAACCGGCCCGAGGTCGCCAGGGCACTGCGCTCTGCCGCCTCGGCGCCTCCTGTGTGGCTGGAACCCGCTTCGGTGCCCTTGGGAAGAAGCAGAGTGAAAACCGCAGGCGCCCAGGGGCAGAGGGACCCAGAAACGCTGTGCTGGGCCAGGACCGGGGAGCGCCGGCTCTGTCATTGGCTCAGCCGCGAGTGAGTGACGTGTTCCTGGGACAGACCCCCTCACTGCTCAGCCACGCCCTGTCCTTGCAAGTCTGGGGCTGGGATTCTGTTACCAACACCTGCTCCTGGTGTCTGCAGCTTCGACATTTTCCTCTTAGCAGTGGGAAGGTCAGGACATCACGGGCTGCCTGGGCTACAGAAGGGCTCAGTTGAGCGCAGGCTCGGTTGAACACTGCCAGGCTCCAAGGTAGGGATGCTTCCTCCCCTCCCCCACCCCGCAGCAGACACAGTGTCGCTCCCATTTTCTGGATGAGATGATGGAGGCTCTGCCATGGTGGGCCACTGGGCCACGTTCACCCAGACTCACAGGATCCAGAAACGACCCCCGTTTGTTCTGCATCCACTCATCTTCAAATCCAACAAGGCGGGGATGAGACTTCTGTGCAGTGGAGAAGGCTGTACGATTGTATTTATACAGCTCTAGCAAGCGACAAATTAGAGGGATGGAGAACAGATCCGTGGTCGCCAGGAGCTGGGGCAGACAGGAGGGAGGAGGCCGGGGCTCCCTTGGTTGGGCTGTTCTGGATCTTAGCACAGGGGACCAAAACCTGCACACGGGACGAAGAGCATAGAACACAGACATGGTTCATGTCACGCCGGGGAAATCCGAGTGAGGTGGCTGGATTATATCCACGGGACTACTGCACTGAAGTTTTGCAAAGTGTCACTGTTGGAGGGTGCCAAGGGAAGGGTATGTGGGGATTTCTTAGAACCACATGCTGTAAGAATCCGCACGGAGCGGCTGGCGTCGTGGCGCAGGGTAAAGCTGCCACCTGTAGCACCAGCGTCCGTATCAGGTGCCAGTTCAAGGCTCGGCTGCTCCACCCCGCCAGTGGGAGGTAGTAAAGGACAAAGCGAGAGAATCTCTGGCCATCCATCCACTGGCTCACTCCCCAAATGGCCAAAACAGCCGGGGCTGGGTCAGCCCAAAGCCAGGAGCCAAGAATCTCTCCTGAGTCTCCCATGCGGGTGCAGAGGCCCAAACAACTGGGCCCTCCTCTGCTGCTTTCCCAGGCCATTAGCAGGGGGCTGGATCAGAAGTGGAGCAGCCGAGTCTCCAGCCCATACCCATAGGGAGTGCCGGCATTACAGACAGCGGCTTCACCTGCTATGCCACAGCGCCAGCCCCAAAGAGCTCATTTTCTGAGAGACACCTTTATCCCGACGCTACCCGTTCTGACTCCTGCGCCACGCCACCCACCAGATACCTCATCCTCAAAGCCGAGCTCATTTGGGTTGATTTCTCCCTAAACGGGAGTGTGTAACAACAAATACACGTGGGGGCTTCTGAGTCACTGATTTACAGAATGAATCCACCCTCAGTGCACCGTGCTGCTCCTCGCTGTCCACACGCACCAACACCCCCCAGTGCCGGCCGGGGTCTCAATCCTCCTGCGAGGAGGCCACCCTGCGGCAGGCACAGCTCACCAGATGTCCAGGCTGTCGGCGCCAGCCTAGAACAGGTGCTCAGCGTCCTTGCACACATGTGGTCAGGGACGCAGGCCTGTCTCTGAGGACAAGGGTCCCTGGACGGCAACTGCTGGCTTGAACTTCAACGTTTGAGGACCAGCGGCCGGGTTTGTCCACAGATTGCCTGCCCCGGACTCTGGCCACAGCACCCTCTGCCTCGCTGCGTGTCTCCCACTTTCCCCCCAAGAACCCAAGCTGCAGAAGGTGGCGAATGCTGTCTCGCTGACCGCTGGAAGGGGCTGCACCCTTGCTGTTCTAGTCTGCATTTCCTTAATAACAGATTGTCCTGTCCCACATCCAGGCGTATACCTGTCCCGTCTCATATCCGGGTATAGACCTGTAGATTGTATCTTGAATATGCCTTCCAGTGCGCTTTTGGTCCTTGTCTCTCCCTAGCCTCTGCCCGTTTCTAGTTGAGGATTTTTGCTTTGTCCATTTTGGGAGCTGTGTCTCCCGACCTCCACGCACTTGTTCCAGGCGGAGCTTCATCTCTATACTTTGTAGCACCTTCTCCCACACAAGCCAGTTCACAGGGCCGCACACTCAACCTCTTCCCTTGGTCTCCCAGACAGGGAGATTGCGCATGCACCCTCTAGACTTTCTCGGTGGCATAAGAAAACTTGGTTTTATTGGACGGTTTTTATGCAGTCCTCATTGATGGTGCAAAGATGTTTCCGATGATCTGCCTGATCCCACACGTGAGGCCACAGAATACCTGCAGGTGGCAGTGTTCCGTCACGTGCCAATACTTTTTGTGGGAGATAGTGTAGGTTTTATTTGTAACGTGTATCTTTTTGAAAGCTCAATGAGAGGGCTTCTCAGAACATCAGCCGCTCCTGTACTGCCTTGAAAAAGAAAAGACACAACACCAAAGACAGCGAGATTACGTTGTGCCAGAGGCCCTGCCTGGACGGGGAACCCCCCGGCAGACAGGAGGGAGGAGGCCGGGGCTCCCTTGGTTGGGCTGTTCTGGATCTTAGCACAGGGGACCAAAACCTGCACACGGGACGAAGAGCATAGAACACAGACACGGTTCATGTCACGCCGGGGAAATCCGAGTGAGGTGGCTGGATTATATCACCCATCCTGAGAGCAAGGGCTGGCGAGGCACAGGCTCCGCCCCCTACTTAGTGAGCAGGGACTGGGTGTCCCCAGGGCACACCACCTCCAGAGGTTGCTGTACCGAGGAATAACTCAGAACTCTGATGATGATAACAGATTAGCATTCCAGCTAAGAACTGCAGCGAGCCGTGTCCCACGGGCCTGTCCCTGACGTAGCTGTGACTCTCGGGTGTGTCTGTATCCTTTCCCTAAGTTCATATGCGTCGTATCACGCCTAGACGTCTTCCTCCACCTGTTCCTTTTTATTTAATATCAGTTTTTTTAAAAGTTTGTCCATTTCAGTATCTGGGGCAGAGCTGTGAGCGCACCTTCTCATTGTTCTGTTTAACCAGTGCTACAATAGTCATCGACGTTTGATCTTCTTTTTTTATTTTAAATTTGTTTATGTGAAGATGAGAGAGAGAGAGAGACAAAGATCTCTGATGGCTCACTCCCCAAATGCCTGCAACAGCCAGGGCTGGGCCAGGCTGGGCCAGGAGCCAGAACTGAACCCAGGCCTCCCACGCCAGTAGCAAAGACCCAAGAACTTGAGTCACCATCAGGACCTCCCAGGGCGCCCATGAGCCGGAAGCTGGGATGGAGAATAGAGCCAGGACTTGAACCAGGCACCTGATATGAGATGCTGGAGTCTCCAGGGGCTGCTTAACCCGCTGTGCCACAACACCGGCCCCTGCACGTGTCTTCTGGGCCCACACGCAAGATGTGCAGAGCGGGACGACTCCATAGCAGAGCCTGGCGGTTCCGGCAGGATGCTTCTGGGTCGGGGCACTGGTCTTCCCGTTCACAATGCATTGCAGCTTCCCCGGCCTCCAGCAGCAGGTGCCGGCAACACGCGCCTCTGAGATACAACACCCAGAATGCCTCTGACGGTACCAGATGTCCCCGGGTGGGCCCTGGCCGAGGAGCAGTGCTATGCAGTCCGTACCACAGACATGGCACGGCTGGGCCACGGGCATCTTCAGCTCTGCAGGATGCCAGCAAACAGTTTCCCAAGATGAGTGTGGCGGCACGTTACCCAGCATCTCCGGATTGTATGTGTGTGTCCTGCGTGGAAGCCCTCACTGCCAGAGCGACAGGATCCTGAGATTCCAGACTCCAGGTCTGGGCTATTTTGTTTTTGACAGGCAGAGTTAGACAGTGAGAGAGAGAGAGAGGGAGAGAGAGAGAGAGGTCTTCCTTCCATTGATTCAATTCCCACAATTGGCCACAATGGCCGGAGCTGTGTGGATCCAAAGCCAGGAGCCAGGCGCTTCCTCCTGATCTCCCACGCAGGTGCAGGGCCCAAGGACCTGGGCCATCCTCTACTGCACTCCCGGGCCACAGCAGAGAGCTGGACTGGAAGAGGAGCAACCAGGACAGAATCCGGCACCCCAACCGGGACTAGAACCCGGTGTGCTGGCACTGCAGGCAGAGGATTAGCCAAGTGAGCCATGGCGCCAGCCTGAATTTTTTATTTGAGAGGTAGAGTTACAGAGAGAGAGAGATGAAGAGACAGAGGGAGAGAGATCTTCCATCTGCTGGTTCGCTTCCCAAATGGCCACAACTGCCTCAGGACAAAGCCAGGAGCCCGGAGCTTCCTCCAGGCCTCCCACCCAAGTGCAGGGTCCAGGCACTCGGGCCGTCTTGGGCTGCTTTCCCAGGCCACAGCAGGGAGCTGGATTGGAAGAGGAGCAGCCGGGACCGAACTGGTGCCCAAGTGGGATGCCGGCCCTGCAGGCGGAGGCCTTACCCACCACCCCACAGCCCGGCCCCTGAACGGTAAGTCCTGGTGGACACTTGTCTTGGGCATATCTTCTTTCAGTGAAGGACTCGTCACTTCTTGCTCTGGTTTCCTTGGGTGAAGAGAAGTGTCCATTTTAATATAGTCAATATTTTCAACTTTCCTTTGTCATTTGTGTTCTTAGAGATTGGTTGAAGAAACTAATTCCTAACTTGAGAAAGAAAAACTGCTATTGCATATTCCCATTTTAATGGCTTACAGTTTTACTTTTTGATTTTGAGAATTAATGGCCCTTTGGGTGCAATGGGGACGAGAGACTCTGCTTCATTTCTTTCGCTCGTGCTGTCTGGCGTCATTCATGGAAACGCCATCCTTCCTCCCCAGGAGCTGCAGATCAGCTGGTGACATAGAGCAAGTGTCTGCGCGTGCCTGGGCTGCGTATCTCGTTCCACTTTCCTTTTCTTTTTTTTTTTTTAAGATTTATTTATTTATTTGAAAGTCAGAGTTACACACACAGAGAGAAGGAGAGGCAGAGAAAGAGAGAGGAGGGAGAGAGAGAGAGAGGTCTTCCATCCAATGGTTCACTCCCCAATTGGCCGCAATGGCCAGAGCTGCACCGATCTGAAGCCGGGAGCTTCCTCTGGGTCTCCCACGTGGGTGCAGGGTCCAAGCACTTGGGCATCTTCTACTGCTTTCCCAGGTCACAGCAGAGAGCTGGATTGGAAGTGGAGCAGCCGGGACTTGAACAGGTGCCCAAGTGGGATTCCGGCACTGTAGGCAGCGGCCTTACCCGCTACCCCACAGTGCCGGCCCTGGTTCCACTTCTGTATTTGTCTCTGCACCAACAGCACACTGCCCTACCTGAGCTTTCCAGAAGCCTTGACGTCTGTCACAGCAAGGTCCCCCGACTGGTTCACCTTCTTCAGAGCATCTAAGCTATTCCTAGCTCTTTTCCCTTCCATACAAAATTAGAATTAGGAGCCACCGCTGTGGCACAGTGGGTAAAGCCACCACCTGCAGTGCCAGCACCCCATATAGTCCCAGCTGCTCCACTTCCGATCCAGCTCTCTGCTGTGGTCTGGGAAAGCAGTGGAGGATGGTCCAAGTCCTTGGGCCCCTGCACCCACATGGGGAGACCTGGAAGAAGCTCCTGGCTTCGGATTGGCCCAGCTCCGGCCATTGCGGCCAGCTGGGGTGTGAACCAGCGAATGGAAGACCTCTCTCTCTCTCTCTCTCTCTCTCTCTCTCTCTCTCTCTCTCTCTCCTTCTCTGTCTCTGCTTCAACCTCTGTATAACTTTGACTTTCAAATAAATAAATACATCTTTAAAAAAATTAGCATTAGCCTGACCACTGTTGTGAAGGCCCCTGTTGGGGTCTAGACCAGAATCACCTCGAGTCTATCACACAAGCCAGATCTCCCTCTTTGTGAGCCTGTTTATTCAGCCCCTTCAGCATCATTCAGTGGGCGAGTCCTTGCTGTGAGAAGGTCTTGTGTCTGGCAATCGGTCTATTTTCCAGTAAATGGTTTGGCTGCTGTAAGTCGGGTACACGTGTTGGTGATGTCAGAGGAGGCTCTGCCCGTGCTCATGAAATGAAGCCGGGGCACTCTGTCATTGCACACGTCTGCTCAGCTGCCCACAGAGGAAAGTCCTACGCTGGCGGTGCACGCCCATGAGGGTGGCTGCCACGGCCGGCACGCTTATGCCCTCCCAAAATTCACGTGTCGAAACCGAGTCCCGGAGTGACTGAGAGCAGAACATGGCTCACGGAGCCCTCACTAGGACATCAGGCCCACGGGAGCTCGTCCGCCCCACAGGACATGTGGGGGGACAGCAAGAAGGGGCCATCTCAGACGCCAAGAGCCCCGCCCGACACTCAGCCTGCTGGCACCTTGCTCCGGAACCCTCAGCGTTCAGAACTGGGAACGACACATTTCTATGGTTTATAAACTCAGTCTAAGGCATTTCTGTTACAGAAGTCCAGACGGACTATGACAACAGTTGTCACCAAAAACAGAACACAGGCCAGGGAGGGACACACGCGCGGGACACCTGCATCCCGTATCGGAGTGCCTGGCGCCAGTCCCACCTCTGCTTCCACTCCAGCCTCCTGCTGATGTGCCGGGGGCCACAGGCGGTGGCTCACATACGGGGGCCCCTGCCACAACGTGGGAGATCCCAGTGGAGTTCCTGGCTCCAGGCTTCAGCTTGACACCAAGCGTCCGCTGCTGCAGACATCTGGGGAGTGAACCGGTGCATGGAAGATGCAAATCTCTAGCTAGCTAACTATCTCTGCATCATTCTGTCTTTCAAATAAAAATAAACCTTAAGAAAAAAGCCAAAGCAGAAAATAGCAAGGGTTGGTGAGGATGTGGGGAAATTGGAAGTTTTGTGCCCCATTGGTAGAGATATAAAATGGTACAGCAACTGTGGAAAGCGGTATGAAAAGTCCTTACAAAAATCAAACTCGGAATTACCATCAGCCAGCAATTTCTCTCCCTGTGAAAACGCGGACTCAGATCCACACCAGCCTGCACACAGCGGCACCAGCCACAGCGGCCACGAGGTGGCAGCAACCCGAGTAGTCATCGGCACAAAGATGGAGCAATACCCGAGGTCTGCACCTTTGAACACTCCCCACCCTGGAAGAGCAAGGGTGTCTTACAGCTGTGCTACGTGAGACAAACCCATCCCAGGACACGCGTCTCCTAGCCCTACTGTGTGACGTCCCCGAGGACTCAGCTTCATGGAGAGAGAGCGCAGAGAGGTGGCTGTGGGGGCTGCGGGGGCGTGGTTCCAGAGGATGGCAGTCCCTGGAGAGGGATGACAGTGATTGCTGCTTGGTGGGAACAGGCTGAATGCCACTGGACTGTTCACTCAAAATGGGGAAAAGACGGCTTTCGTGTCGTGTGGATTTTACACCGCAATAGGAGGTTTTAGAGACGTGTTACAACTCCGCGGTGAGGTGGCAGCTTTGTCACTTTCGCCGACTCCTCTCCGTCTGTAGTGCCGGACACGCAGCTCTGAGTAGGCACCTGCTACCGGAGCGTTTGTCATGTGGGCGTGAGGCTCTGCGTGCTAACGGTGACCGACCCTGGGGTTCCTTTCTCCCACACCAAAAGCCACTGCAGCTTTGTCTTACGCCCCGCCCTGCCCTGGCCTCTGGCTCCCACGATCCCTGTGTGCTCCGCACACCCCAGGCGCAGCCCCTGGGTGCCCACACCTGGGTGCTGGGTTCCAGCCAGGCTGGTGCTGTCCGACGTAGCCCGCCAGCTGGATCCCAGACTGCGATAGTTACGCCCTTCCAGTGTTGGACTTTCTAACTTCCCACCTCTCTCTCCACGTGTTTCTCCCCTCCTCCCCACTTTTTTTGGCCCACTTGAGGTTTCGTTGGTACCACGTGTCCTCTGTTGTCTCAAAGTGAAATGGCTCATCGGTGTCTTTTCAGCGATGGAAGCACTGGCTTTGCCAGCTCTATCTGGCCAAGCCTAATGTAATCACAGTCTCGCTCACGGGGCCCCTGGCTGCTGGCTGTCCTAGTGCCTGACAAGCTCCCCGGACGTCTGCGTCCCTGCTGGGATGTCTGGTCGGAAAGCCAGCACCCTTCTGAGTCAGCCGGGAGCATGCTGGGAGGGAGCGGGTGACGGCTGAAGTGCTTGGATCCCTGCCACTCATGTGGAAAGACATGGGTTGAGCTCCTGGATCCCAGCTTCGGCCCAGCCCAGCCCTGTCTGTCATAAGCATTTGGAGAGTAAACCAACGGATGGAAGGGCTCTCTCTCTCTCTCTCCCTCTCAAATAAAAATAAACAATTTTAAAATCTCAATCATCATCTCAAATAACAAATGCTTTCACCTCAATCATTTCTCACCAAGGTTACATGATTTTTTTTAAAAAAGATTTATTTTACGAGTTTGAAAGTCAGAGATACAGGCCGGCGCCACGGCTCACTAGGCTAATCCTCTGCCTGTGGCGCTGGCACCCCGAGTTCTAGTCCCGGTCAGGGCACTGGATTCTATCCCGGTTGCTCCTCTTCCAGGCCAGCTCTCTGCTGTGGCCCGGGAGGGCAGTGGAGGATGGCCCAAGTGTGTGGGCCCTGCACCCGCATGGGAGACCAGGAGAAGCACCTGGCTCCTGGCTTCAGATTGGCACAACGCACTGGCCGTAGCAGCCATTTGGGGGGTGAACCAACGGAAGGAAGACCTTTCTCTCTCTCTCTCTCTCTCTCTCTCTCTCTCTCACTAACTCTGTCAAAAGAAAGAAAGGAAGGAAGAGAGAGAGAGAGAGAGAGAGAAAGTCAGAGATACAAAGAGAGACAGGGGACAGTCACAGATCTTCCATCGAATGGTTCACCCCGCAGATGGTCACAATGGCCAGGGCTGGGCCAGGCCAAACCCAGAAGCCTGGAACTCCATCCAGGTCTCCCACATGGGTGCAGGGGCCCAACTACTTGGGCCACCTTCTACTGCTTTCCCAGGCCATCAGCAGGGAGCTGGATCAGAAGTGGGGCAGCCGGGACTTGAGCCAGTGTCCACATGGGATGCCGGCATCCCGGGTGGCGGCTTAACCCGCTACCCCACAATGCCGGCCCCACTGCATGATTTCTGTTGGTATTTTAGTTCTAGTTTCCATAGTTTTACTCTACAAAGCAGATTGCTGGTTTTATTTAGTTATTTCTATTTGAGAAGGAGATACGGAGAGGCTCCAGTCTGCTGGTTCACACTGTAAATGCCACAGAGCCAAAGCCAAGAGCCAGAAACTCAGTGCAGGTCTCCCCATGAGTGGCAGGGACCCAGCCATCTGAGCCCTCACTGCCACCTCCCAGCATCTGCACTGGAAAAAGCTGGATTCAGGAGTCAGAGCCAGGAACGGAACCCGGGTTCTCCAATGTAGGCCACGGGCAGCTTAACCACGGCCAAGCACCCTCCCCTAGGACACTAATTTTGCACAGTACACATGATCTTTCAGTTTTAAATATTTCCTGTTTTCAAACATTCCTTTGATTTCTTTTACCCATGAATTATTTAGACGTGTGTTGCTTTATTTGCATGTTTGGGGGCCTTTGTGGATGTCTGTTGGCACTCAGCCCTAAGTTAATTCCACTGCCACCAGAGAACAGATTTTGTATGACTTTGGTCTTTTCTGTAGAGACGTGTTCACGGCCCAGCACCTGTCCCATCTTGGTGAACGTTCCACACACACTTGGGGAGATGTGGCTTTGCTCTTGGGTGGGAGGCTCTGTAAGTGCTGGGTGGGTCAGTTACTGGAAAGTGCTGTCCAGCTGTCCTTACAGACCCATCGATTGCTTACCGACCGTGTCAGTTACAGGAAGAGCGCCGTAAAGGCTGCGACTCAGCAAGTCACATCCACTCACCAGTGATTGTGGTTTTCCCTGTTCTCCTTGCCGGTGACGTTCCCTGTTACGTAACGTCTGCTTTGTCTGATACTCATACAGCTCACAAAATTCCTCAGCCTTGGGGCTTTCAAAATTGTTTATTCATTTGGGAAGGGGAGAGAGAGAGAGAGAGAGAGATCCCATCTAGTGGTTCACCCCCCAAATGCCTGCAACTCCTGTGGCTGGGCCATTCTGAAAGCAGGAGCCAGGAGCTCTGTCTGGGTCTCCCAGGTGGGTGACCAGGGCCCGGAGACTTGAGCCACCACAGCTGCCATGGACAGGCAGCTGGAGTCAGGAGCCAGAGCCGGGAATCAAACCCAGGCCCTCCAGTGTGGGATGTGGCACCCTAACCAGAGCCTGCACCACCGGGCCACACGCCCCACGCCGGCCCCTGCTGTGACCCGGGAGGTTTATCAGCTGAGCATACTGTTGGAACCCCAAAGCCTCCTCACAAGGTTATTACTCTCTAATCCATTTAGATTTGTATTTGCAACAAAATCGGAGTCCATTTGTCCCCTTTTCAGATGGCTAGCCGGTGGTCAGCAGTGTTTGTTATTATTAATAATTCTGAATGAGTTATTATCAAGTCTTGAACTAATGCAGTTGCCATAATCAAGGGAGGTTACGGGTTCTATTCTGGTTCTACATTTCCTGTCCCACTCATGTTTGTGCATTTCTATGTCAGTGCCACACTGACTGGGTTCCCAGGGCACTGTGGACTGCTGGGACAGGCGTCTCCCTTGTGTGCCTCACAGTTTGTAATCTTCTCAGCCTGTCTCAGTGGTGCATTTTCAGAGCAGTGTTTCCACTCGTCTTTGCAAGGAGGTGGCTCCCAGCATGCATTTGCTGCCCTCCACTGGGCTGCATGAATCAGCGTCCCGCTGTCAGAGGGCTTGGCGGCCAGGCCTTGGGGCTCGGCACCGGTGAGAGCAGCAGCCGAGTCCCCATGACGGGGCCGCTCCTGGGCCCTTCCCCCCTCTCACTCCCCACAGCATCCCCGCAAGAGGCCATCATGGTGTGGGGTCTCCATCCCAGTGAGAAAGAGGCCAAGGGGCCTGTTTGCTGAGACTCTGGTTGGTTTGAAAACGGGGTGAGGAGCGAATGGAGTGGGGCCGTCAGGGGCATGAGCCGGCCAAGTCCCCGATGATGGGATCGGAGCCTGCTGCTGGACACCGCACAGCGCAGGCCTTATTCCATGTCCCCCGTGTCCTAGGGGAACCCACTCACAGCCGTACACCCCCCGTCCTGGCGGGCACCGTTATCGTCCCCAGCAAAGAGGAACGCCCGCCATCAGGCCCCAGGGTCCCGACTGTGGCGCGGAGACCCTCAGGACTTCCCCCACAAAAGGGGCGCGGCCAGCTTGCTTCCGGGTCAGCTGGCAGTAGGCAGACGGGGAGGCGCTGTGCCTGGAACGAGGCGTCGCGGCTGTCCACAAAGGCACAACACGGGTCTCAAGTTCTATTTTGAATTTGCTCCTTGGAGAGGGTGGGCCCTGACGGCTGACAGGTGCGGGCCCACTCCGGACTTTCTCTCTTCCCTACCGTGACTTCTGTCGTGCACTGTTGTGCGAGCTGAAGGCATTAAAACACGCACAGGGCCTTTAAAAGTCCACGCGCGGCTTGGGGGGGGGGTGCGAGCTCTTACTGAGGGGCTGGCGGGGGGACTGGGCAGAGCTGCTGGGCTCGGACCCGCCTCCGGGCCCGCCCAGCCCGGAACGAAGCTCATCTCGCAACACGGACCTCACCCCGCGCCCGCGACCCGGCAGGAGCCGGAGCCCGGAGCCCACAGCCCACCGAGGTCCGTCCGGCCCCTCTGGGGCCCCGCCCACGGGAAGCCGGGCAGTAGCTGGCGCCGGCGGGCTGGCGCCACGCAGCAGGACAGCGGCCGGGCGGCAGGTCTGGCGGGAGGGTTGCTTGCTGCACTTGCCCCGCGCGCCCTAGGGTTGGGGGGTGGTCTCCCGGCAGGGGCGGGGCGGACGCGGAGACAGTTCCCAGGCCCCGGCCGCGTGGGCTCGCCACGCGTCCTGGGAGCAGGTGCCACGGCCGCGCCGCGCCCCGAGCCCTCCTCCCCCGCCCGCCCGCGGTGAGCGCGGCTCCGGCGCTGTCCACGGCCACCGGTGCTGAACGCAGCTCAGCGCGGTTGCGGGCGCGGCCGCCTCCCGGGCGCCCTGCACTCACCTGTCCCGTCGCCAGCGAGGAGCGTCAGGCGTCCCCTGGGGTTGCTGGCGCGTGAGTAGGCCTGGCCCCAGTGGGCGGTGCCCGAGCTTCGCCCTGCAGACGTTGACACTGACGTTTTCTGCCCAGAACTTCCCGCGCTGCCGGAAGCCCCGCTTTCTGACCTTGCAGGATAATGAAGTGAAACCCGTGTGATCTACTCCCGGCTAAGGCGTTGCTGGCATCGGCCGGCAAGTGGCGGGGACCCAAAGTTCAACGCCCAGAGCTGTCGCGGGTTCCTGCGCAGACCCTGGGGTTGCAGTGAGAGCAGCGCTAGGTCCCGCCGACACCCTGGTAACCAGGTGGGGCCTTGGAGACCCCATTTTGGATGCTGGCTGAGGGTGGAGGCGGCGTGCCAGCCTGACTCGTGGAAGGCCACGTGGAGTCACCCTGCAGCCAGCGTGGGGGCTGGGCGAGTACTTGGTCCTCCCACCCCGTGGGACGTGGTGCAGCCTTCTATGCAAAGTGCTGCCTCCCAGTGCGTGGGCGCAGAGAGGGCTCTGAGAGAAGCCACAGCCAAGGACACGAGCAAGGTGCAGCGTGGCTCGGGCACCAGCGTGGAGGGACATGCGTGCACCCCTGGGGTACCCCTGGAGTTCCAAGCCATGAATATGATGCAAAACAAAAATTCCCATGGCTGTGGCGAGGGTTATGAGATCTGGACGAGGCTTGGCCCGAGGGATACAGACCAAGGTCAGGCCAGGGAAATGGGCGGGTTCCTGCGCAGAAAGTGGTGGGGCAGGATCCGAATGGGGGCTGCGTGCAGTAACAGCGAGAGCCACCAGAGGGCGCTCTGTACCCAGCCCCAGTCCTGGCGCCCATGGGGGGGATGTGCTCAGGGCGTCACAGCTAGCCTTGAGACAGTGGACTTGAATCCAGACCGTGTGCCTCCAGGACCCACGCACTGACCACCACCCTCCACCGCCACTGCGCCTGGAAATTCTGCCCACTATAGCTGAGCCGAGAAACCAGGCAGAGGGTTCCGCGGGTGTCTCATAGCCCCACCACCGCCACAAGACCACTAAGCACTTCTTTTGCCGTGTTGTGGCCGAGGCTCCCACGACAAAATGCCAGGGGCTGGGGCTGACACTCTCGCGGCTCTGGGGTCAGTGCCGCCTTCCTGCTCTGCCCTCCCACAGCGGAGGCTGCGCCCTCTCCTCTCGTCTCAGAAGGCTGCAGCTCCACAGGCCTCATTGACCCTGAACCCCTAGTTCCTAAGGCGCCGCCTGCAGGTGCGGCCGTGCTGGCGTGAGGCTCTGCCCGGGCAGTTGGCAGCACTCGGTCGGGTCCTGAGCACCGAGCTACTTTCCTTCGCAAATCAAGGAGCTGGGATCCTAATTTAAGTCCAGGCCGCGACACCCAAAGGCAGAGACCCAGCTTCTCACGGTGATGGACGGCAGGCTTGTTAAAAAGCCTCCCTGTTCCCACAGCGGGAGCGCTGTGTGCCCTTGGCCGTGTCCTGGAAATAGCCAGGACCCAGAGCTTGCCGGGAAAGGTGTATCTGAGACCCACAGAGCCGCGCCGAGTCCCGCCACGATGAGTTGCACCAACGACGCTCACTTTCTTCGGGCTTTGTCCAGCGACCTTCGTCCTGTGCACTGATCGACACTGGAAGTTTTTCCTTCCCGGTGGAGACAGGGGAAAGGCGAGCTTCGAGCTGCTGCTCGGGCCCTGGACAAACCGCAGCTCCTGCAGCCTCTGCTGCCGGTTGTTGATCTGCAGTCGGGAGCCAGGGAGTTAAAGGCACTGGGGGTCAGTGTCAGCCCAGCGCTGTCACTCAAGCCCTGGTGCTCTCTGCTGCACCCTGCTGGCTCCCGAGGGAAGCTTTCTTTGAAGCTGAATATCGAGGGTTCTCGTCTGTTGCGCTTGGAGTATAAAAGGCTTGTACTGGTTGAGACTACAGTCAGAACAGTGTTTCGCCTGGAATTTTTCCAAGCAGTTGGCTTCTCTGCTGGGCTGCGGCCTCACCTTTTAAAGCCTCGTTCTTGCCTCGCTCCGCCGAGCCCTGCAGCTCTGCTCGGTCTCCAGTGTGTGGGCTGCGCTCTCCACGTGGGACCGCGCGGTGCCCACGGTGAGCTCGCTGTCTGTGCGCCTCTAATGCAGGCACAGGCAATTTGGTATAAATCCTGCATGAGAAATTTGACAAGAGCAAAAACCTGCAGAGAAGCATCACTGCCGCCTTCCCAAGCCCTGTCGTCTGTCACTATGGTTTCTTTGCAAACTGAGAAAACACACAGGGAGGATTTTCTTTTAATAAAGAAATGGGAGCTAAGGGCCGAGGGTGGCCAGAAAATAACAAGCCCACTTGTTCTGTTTTTTTTTTTTACATGCATTAGCAGAATGTGTTGAACAAGAATACAACGTATTCAAATGTTCCCTCCAATTAAACACTTCTGCGTGCTACACAGCAGAGGGCCTGAGCAGGCAGGGAAGAGATAGCGTGCTGACCTGAGACAGAGTGACCTGGTCCTCGTCCCCCTGGGTTCCACAAGGCCCTGGGGTCACCATCCGGGGGTGCCGGCTCTATGGAAGCCGTGGGCCACCTCCCTCTGCTTTCCCAGAGCAGCTGGGACCTGAACAGGTGCTCTGACGGGGGGTGCTGGTATCACAGGCGGCAGCTTAACCCGTTGTGCCACAAGGCCGGCCCCTAATCATTTACTTTGTTTTTTTTTTTTTTAAAGATTTATTTATTTATTTGAAAGTCAGAGTTACACAGAGAGCGGGGAGAGAGAGAGAGGTCTTCCATCCGCTGGTTCACTCCCCAGATGGCCGCAATGACCAGAGCTGCGCCGATCCGAAGCCAGGAGCCAGGAGCTTCTTCCGGGTCTCCCATGTGCCATGTAGGTGCAGGGGCCCAAGGACTTGGGCCATCTTCCACTGCTTTCCCAGGCCATGGCAGAGAGCTGGATGGGAAGTGGAGCAGCCGGGACTGGGACCGGTGCCCATCTGGGATGCCGGCACTGCAGGTGGTGGCTTTACCTGTTGCACCACAGCGCAGGCCCCTCGCTCACTTCCCATGTCCTGACATAGTGTTCATTCACTTACTTCTTCACTTATTTATTTTGCTTCCCACCGACTTATCTGGGTGCCTGTTCCCTATTTGGGTTTTTGCTGACCTGTTGTTCATGTCGTGTGTTTTATGCCCAGCTGGGGCCAGCGGGGTCAGCACCTGGTGTCCCTCTCAGAACCAGTGGCAGAGGCTCGAGGTGGAGTTGGCCCCAAGACCCACAGGGTGGCCCGGACAGTCAGGGCAGCCGTCCCGCCCCCTGCTCCTCTCTGCTGCCACACATAACACGTTAACACACACACACACACACACACACACACACCCCTCCCGGTCCTCACTGGCCCCTGAGATCAAGGCCCTGGGAGACTCCCGTCTGTCCCTGCACCTGTTCATGTGTGACTTCACTCTTTCCCCACTCAGCTCCCATTCCTGCGAGGGCAGCGCACCCCGGCTCATGCTGGGAGCCGTGGTATAGAGATGGACGTGAGCCTCGTCCTGTGCCCGCAGTGCCAGGCGCCGAGCTGAGCACCAGGCCGAGGGACACAGGGATGCAGGAGCCCCCGGTCAGAGTCAGGGAGAGATTTCCCCAGGGTGCCGTGTGCCAGGGTGGACGAGGTGCTGTGGGCAGGCAGGGGAGGGCAGGCTCGTGGGAGGGCCGAGCGGAGGCCGCAGCACCGCAGCCGGGGCTGGGAGAACGTTCAGGAACTCCCGTGCAAGCCGGGGCGCAGCAGCACAGGGCCGCAGCCCAGGGCTGCAAGGCGGCGCGGAGCGACGGGGGACACAGCAGGTGCACGGCGCAGGCTGGCGGGATGCCTCGTCCTTGGAGGGAAGTCTGGGACCCCATTCCCCTGAGACACATCCCGCCACGATTCCCTGGGACTCAGAGATGTGACCGTGTCCCCGCACCTCCTTCCTCCCGGGGCGGGGCGGGGGGTGGTTCCCGCTCACTGATGGAGGCGATCGTATCACAGATCTTCAGAAACAGGGACCTCTCAGCCAGCCGCCGGCCGGCCTTGTCCTCGGGGCACTTCTCAGGCCTGGCCACTGCTGGGCCGGGCTGTGGATGTGTCTGTCTGGTAGAACTCGCTGCTTTCCGGCCCGATGGGGGCTGCCTGGCCCTCAGCACCACGGAGAGGAGGAACAGCCGGGCCCTGGCGGCTGGCGGCTGCTGTCTCGTGGGCAGCTCTGTGCGCGCCATTCCTGGCGCTGTCCTGTGTAGGACATGGACCCCTTCCCTGTCTGTCCTCACGTCCCCACACTTCGACCACAGGCCCAGCACCGTCCTCAGGTGAGGGACACAGGACAGGGACAGCACCGTCCCATGATGACCCCCGGAGCACCTGGTGTCGGGGCTGAGCCAGGAACACTCCTCACCCCGGCAGCCAGGTTCAAGGCCAAGGCTCGGGCTGGAGAGGTGGGGGGGGGTGCTGCCTCCCTGCCCTGCCCTCCGCCTTCCCTGGAGTGACAGCGTTTGCCCCACGGGGACTCCACATGGGTTTTCAGACGCAGAGTAAGCGAGATTGAGGAAGGCGAGGATGGGCAGACCCCCGAGCTTCCAGTGCCGGGGCAGGTGGGAGCTCTCGCGAGGGTCCTCGGACCCGGCCACCCGTTCTCTCTCCTGCAGCACAGCGTCTTCCGAGTCGTGAGCCTCCGATGGCGTGGGCCGCAGGGGGAGCACACTAAGGGGGGTCGGTGGGCGTCCTTCCCTGGGGAGACCAGTTGTCTGGTGTTGGGCTCGCACCTGGCCGAGCGCCGGGAAAGCATCGTGGCTTTCAGGAATCACTCACCGTAGTCGGCCCCAGGTTACAATCATGCCCGGAGCTGGGGGCGGTGCAGAGGGCAGTGTGGCCGGCTCAGCTCCTAAGCTCCAGCCCTGCCTGCTCCCTGCAGGGCCCTCTCCAGCCCGTTCCGTTCACTCCATCCTGGGTGCCCACTGGGCGCCAAGCCGGGCCAGGTGCTGCAAGGTCAAGGCCTGCAGCAGCCTTTTTACGACCTCGCAGAGCGCGTGCCCGGCGGGGGTGCCGCGTGACGCTTCGAGCCGGCCGGGCTGCGGTGGGGGCATCCGGCAGGGCCTCGCCTTCTCCCCACCCCCACCCGCCCAGCCTGACCGCTCGTCCGAGGCCAGTGCGTAGCCGTTGGCAGGGGTGTTCGGGATGAGCATGGGTGACGTGTGCACGTGTGGCTTGTGTGCGCCCGGTCAGAAGAAGCCTTGGTCCATCCGCTGGGTGGTGGCGGTGAACTCTCTCTCTAGTACTGCCCGGTCCTCCCGCATCGCCCCGGCACCCTGAGGTCGGCTTCCATGGACGCGTCTCTCGGTGGAGGAGGGACGGAGGCCGTGGGGCCCGGCAGAGGGGCGCCAAGGACAGCAGACCCCATGTGTGCCTGAGCCACAGGCTCCTCTGTGTCTCGT